>BQNB010103174.1:2817-22189 GCA_026074375.1 Tanacetum coccineum | reverse complement strand
GTTAGTATGGAGTTGCAATTTGTGGGTGAATTTAAGAGATAGAATAGAAATAAATATGTTGATGTCCATATTTAATACCTTAGTTTTCGGCTAAATTTGATCTTGAGTAGTTGAGGCCTTAAAAATATGATAGTACACCTTCATACAATTCCGTGGATATAAAGAACGCAAAAATCGATGTAACACCCCCAAATTCAGAACGCAACGGAATACAACATGGGGTGCTACTTCATAGTCACAAAGTACAAGTTATGGAAAATGAACTTAAAAAGAGATGTTTTAGAAATAAGTTTTCGCATTCGACACATCAAAATATTAGAGTTTACAAACAGGTCCCAAATAGTTTTTAAGAATACTACCAGTGTTTAGACAAAACATAAAGTTTAGATGAAGTTTTCATCGAATGCGAAAAATAATCATAGTCTTTAAATTTTGATATCCGCACAATCCTCCCATCCAAGCAAATAAGTATGAGCATGAAACTTATGAACCTGAGATAAAACATGCTAAAAAGTCAAAAAAAATGTTGAGTGAATCCATAGAGTTTGTAAGAAATAAATATAGAACACAAGTATAGTTCATCGAGCGACATTGCAACACATACAAGTCATGTAATAATTCTATTGCATCGAGCTCATGACACCGAACGTTAATGCAGATAAAATTTTTCCCATCAGAAGGTATTTTATTGCCATATACATTATTCTCAATATAATACGCCCGTTTGACATGGTTATCCGATGTTACTTACCCGGGCGGGGATTGTTAGTCTCAATAGATCTACTCACTTGTACTAGCGTTTACCATGAAAGGTAATTAACGGTTCATGAAATTAGAGATTTTTTGCAAAAAGGTACTCAATGTCAATAATCACGCATTTGGGTCAAGCATACCAAATAAATCACTTGTGTTCAATTTTTGCAATACAAGCATGTATCTCCCTCGCGGGGGTTTATAAAGCATTTAAATAGTAAAGGCGAGGCTATGAACTCACCTTAAGCAAATGAGATCAGAAAATAATAAGATCGTCAGACGAGCAAAAACCTCTAAGTACCACCTAAAAGATACGGCATAAATTTTGAATAATGAAATAGTATCCAATACGTAAAAATAAACGAGTGTTTATCAAAAGTGTTTCCAAAATGAGCAAGGCATTACACTAAGATTTTTCAAAGTAAAGTTTACCCCAAGTTTGATGTCTATCCTAATCTAATATGTATTAAGACACGTGGCCATTTTCACTCTTTATCATCCTAGTTTATTTACGTTTTTACTTCCATTTTCAAGTTTGAAATAATACGAAAATCTTAAATTCTGAATTTACCCCAACATTACAAGTCTCTAATTCCTAATCCGTAATTGATAAAAATACGAGGCTTTCGCCTAAGGAAATCATTTTGAGTCTATTTTCTAGATATGTAAGCCCCATATTTTAAAAGACTCAGAACCACGTGAAAAGACCAATTTACCCTTGGTTACCGAAAATAAATTATTTCCAGATTTTCACCTCTCCACGAAAATGGTCATAAATCAAAATCTATAAAGGCTATTGATGCGAGGTTAGCGGGAGGTAATATCCCTAAGTTTACTCTACAGGTAGCTTACTATTTTTACAAAAAATGGCGATAACTCACTCATCCGGAAGAGTTACAGATCCATCCAACTCGCCACATATACCTTAAACATCTATCTATAATTCTATCAATTTTCCCAGGTCACTTAAGAGAAAAAATAATTTGAAATCATTACAACAACCTGCTGTACAAAATTGTCCTAACAATCCGATTTGAAATCCATCCAAACCATGTTTTTACTTCCTCCTAATTTAATTCAATGCCATATCCAATTACTTAACACACTTATAAATGTAAAAGCTCAATAATTTTTAGAAGCCATGATTAAAATGCATGGCCAAAACTAACAAGAAAAATCAAGGATCAAAGATTAAGACTTACTAGTTGGAGATTAGCACTAAAGAATCAAACACAAAACACCTTCCTTGGTGTTGGCTGATTTTCGGACCCAAAACCAAACAAATATATCTTCCTAACACTCCTAAGAACCCTTAAAACCAAATATTTGAATCACTCAAATATCTCAACAACTTCAACCACTAACTTTTCCTGGATGGTGATGAAGATGATGCTTTTAGACCTAACCAAAATCGTAGAGCTTGAAAATCGATTTTTGGTGATGGTTGTATGGTTTATTTCAGCTGAGATGGGGAGGAGGGAAAGGAAATGGAGCTTTTGGTTTTTAGATTTGCATGGAAGGAAAATAATGATTATGTTACTTGGAAAACTAAAGAGAAGTAAATTGTTGTATTGGTTTTGGTGTCTCTTAGGCCGGCTAAGGGAGGGCTGTATATAAGTTTGTTATTTTTTTTATTATATTAGTTGTAATGTTTATTGAAAGTATAGGTAAGGGTTAAAATATAAAGGTAATAATTAACGGTTAAAGAGAAAGGTTTTAGTAAGAATTTACGTAAGCACGAAACGAAACGGAAAATGCTAAAATTTGAAATCATGAATCATCGGGGTATCGTAAGGAAAATTAAACTTCATAGGGCACATAAACGGTTAAAAATCCTAAGCACGCTCGCGTATAGCTAGAAACAAGAATTTCACTAATCGGGTAAATTGTAAAAGTAATAGTTTCACTTAAAAGTAAAAAAAATAGAATGAAGTTTAGATTTAATATTGACCTTGAAAAAAGAAATGTCACGGCCTTCCCTCCTTAATGGAGCTCCGTCCCAGTGCTTAATTCGCCTTATTCGCCGTTGGTTTGCTTGAAAAGAGGTGAGGATACTTGCTCTTGAACTGATCCTCATGTTCCCATGTAAATTTTGGTCCTCATCGTAAATTCAAACGATCCTTAACAATGGGAATGTGACTCTCTGTAAGCGGCTTTACCTCGCGATCCATGATCTCCAATGGTTCTTCAATAAAAGGTAGCTTGTCACCAGGTTGAATCTCAACAAGCGGGATGATAAGAATCTCTCCGTCATCAACACTGTCTTCAATATGAAACGTAAAAGTGTTTGTGGATTCTCTATCGAGGTTTTCTTTTGGTAATTCCAATTTATATGCCACTGAACCAACTCTAGCTAGGATTTTGAGTGGTCCGATATAGCGTGGTCTCAGCTTCCCGCGTTTTCCAAAACGAATTACGCCCTTCCAAGGTGAAACCTTGAGCATAACTTTGTCACCCTACAATTACCTCTCACGAAACTGCTTTACGCCTCACATCCGCGTAGCTTTCTCTAGTCGACTTCTCTAGAGCGTCTACTCTCTCTCTCTATATATTATTGATTTTCACTATCTTCTCCGTGTTTCTCGATTCATTTCAAGTCTCCCGTGAGTTAGCTATCTCACCTCACATCAGCAATTAGTGACTGCACTTCCGTCCATAAAGAGCCTCAAAAGGTGCAGCCTTGATGCTGCTTGATTAACTTGTTCTTCTGTATGAGGGGAGGGAGGGGGGGGGGGGGGGGGGGGGGGGGGGGATGAGGGGGGGGGGGGAGGGGAGGGAGACCTCTCGACTAACGACAAAGTCTGATCAACAACTCCAAAGTCAATCACACATGCCCGCAACATGTCTTCTAATGTTTGTATCATTCTTTTACTTTGACCATCTGTCAGCAGTATCTATGTAAGATATACTCCATCCAGACTCAATCCTAAGCTCTCTAGAGTGACCTCCAAAACCCAATGCAAAGAGACAAGTCTCTATCACTCTAGATATGATCGATATCATGCACTCTATGCTACAGACTTCAATTTCTTTTAAGTATAGTTGAGAGTAAGCTTATCCACTAGTTGTTTGTTTGCTTCAATAGCAAAAACTCATATAAGACTTCTCTGTTCAAACGATCAATCTCCTCTATCCCCCAAATCTATCTATCTCCTCTACCCACCTGGATTCCTCTCTATGGAGCTCGGTGATAAATCCATAGCGATTCTCTCCACTACCACTATGAGTGATCACAGGTTATGAATTAACCCGGATGGCTTTGATACTACTGCCTTTCTACTTTTTAAACATGTGTAGACACTTCACTGACGTAGTGCAATCTCAGCCTTCATGTTCGGGCCACTATAAACCTGCTTCAAATGTGGTACATATTGTGAATGCCAGGGTGTGGATACAGTATTTAGATTTATGTGACTCTGCATAATTCTAAATCCCTAACCCTCCCAAAACGTGGTAACTCAAACAGCTTGTCAAAGCGCCGGGTTTCTTCAAGGCGAGTCTAAAATCATAGCTTGATCATTCTCCCCAGATTTTTAGCCTTTACATTCTCTTCTTTCATTACTTCTGTTTGAGCATTAAGAATTTGCTCGGGTAGATTAGTGTGAACCGTCATTACCAAGGCTCGAACACGTAATGGCTTAATTCTTTCTTTTTGAGTCAAGCCGTCAACCACCATATTTGCCTTTCTGGGGTGATAACAAATTTTAATGTCATAATCACTCAGAAGTTCAATCCATCAGCGTTGTCTCATGTTAAGCTCTTTCTGGTCTAGGATGTACTAGAGACTTTTGGGATTAGTATACACTATACACTTAGTGCCATACAGATAATGCCTTCATAACCAAGAGCAAAAACCACTGCACCCAGTTCTAGGTCATGGGTCATGTAGTTTTCTTCATGAGTCTTTAGTTGTCGGGAAGCATATGCTCAGTAACCTTTTTCTATTGCATCAGTACTAGCACCAAACCCTTGAGTGATGTGTCACAATACACTATAAAATCTTCAGTTCCTTCCAGTAATGCTAAGATAGGCGCGCAACAAAGTTTCTACTTTAAGAGTTAGAAAGCCTCATCTTCTTCCTTACCCTAGTCATACTTTTTATTTTTCTGAGTTAGCTTGGTAAGGGGATTGGAAATCAAAGAAAATCCTTCAATAAATCTTTTATAATAACTTACTAGTCCGTAAGAATTGCCACCCCCCCCCCCCCACCCCCCCACCCCCCCCCCCCCCCCCCCCCCCCCCCCCCCCCCCCCCCCCCCCCCCCCCCCCCCACCCAACCCACCCCCCACCCCCCCCCCACCCCCACCCCCCCCCCCCCCCCCCCCCCCCCCCCCCCCCCCCCCCCCCCCCCCCCCCCCCCCCCCCCCCCCCCCCCCCCCCCCCCCCCCCCCCCCCCCCCCCCCCCCCCCCCCCCCCCCCCCCCCCCCCCCCCCCCCCCCCCCCCACCCCCCCCCCCCCCCCCACACCCCCCCCCCCCCCCCCCCACCCCCCCCCCCCCCCCTCCCACCCCCCCCCCCCCCCCCCCCCACCCCCCCCCCCCCCCCTCCCCCCCCCCCCCCCCCCCCCCCCCCCCCCCCCCACCCCAACCCCCCCCCCCCCCCCCCCCCCCCCCCCCCCCCCCCCCCCCCCCCCCCCCCCCCCCCCCCCCCCCCCCCCCCCCCCCCCCCCCCCCCCCCCCCCCCCCCCCCCCCCCCCCCCCCCCCCACCCCCCCCCCCCCCCCCCCCTCCCCCCCCCCACCCCACCCCCCCCCTCCCCCCACCCCCCACCCCCCCCCCCCCCCCCACCCCCACCTCCCCCCCCCCCCTCCCCCCCCCCCACCCCCCCCCCCCCCCCCCCCTCCCCCCCCCCCCCCCCCCCCCCCCCCCCCCCCCCCCCCCCCCCCCCCCCCCCACCCCCCCCCCCCCCCCCCCCCCCCCCCCCCCCCCCCCCCCCCCCCCCCCCCCCCCCCCCCCCCCCCCCCCCCCCCCCCCCCCACCCCCCCCCCCCCCCCCCCCCCCCCCCCCCCCACCCCTCCCCCCCCCCCCCCCCCCCCCCCCCCCCCCCCCCCCCGCCCCCACCCCCCCCCCCCCCCCCACCCACACCCCCCCCCCACCCCACCCCCCCCCCCCCCCCCCCCCCCCCCCCCCCCCACCCCCCCCCCCCCCCCCCCCCCCCCCCCCCCCCCCCCCCCACCCCCCCCCCCCACCCCCCCCCCCCCCCCCCCACCCCCCCCCCCCCCCCCCCCCCCCCCCCCCCCCCCCCACCCCCCCCCCACCCCCCCCCCCCCCCCCCCCCACCCCCCCCCCCCCCCCCCCCCCCCCCCCCCCCCCCCCCCCCCCCCCCCCCCCCCCCCCCCCCCCCCCCCCCCCCCCACCCCCCCCCCCCCCCCCCCCCCCCCCCCCCCCCCCCCCCCCCACCCTACCCCTCCCCACCCCCCCCCCCCCCCCCCCCCCCAGTCAGCCACCACATTTGCCTTTCCGGGGTGATAGTGAATTTCATAATCATAATCACTCAGAAGTTCAATCCATCGGCATTATCTCATGTTAAGCTCTTTCTGGTCTAGGATGTACTGGAGACTCTTATGGTCAGTATAAACTGTACACTTCGTACCATACAGATAGTGCCTCCATAACTTATGAGCAAAAACCACAGCACCCAGTTTCAGGTTATGGGTCGTGTAGTTTTTTTCGTGAGTCTTCAGTTCTCGGGAAGCATATGTTATGACCTTTTCCCATTGCATCAGTAATTCTCCAAAACCCTTGAGTGATGCGTCACAATACACCACAAAATCTTTAGTTCCTTCTGATAATGCTAAGATAGGCGAACGACAAAGTTTCTGCTTTAAGAGTTGGAAAGCCTCATCTTCTTCCTTACCGTATTTTTATGAGTTAGCTTGGTAAGGGGCTTGACAATCAAAGAAAATACTTCAATAAATCTTGGATAGTAGCCGAAAAGTATTAAGAATTGCAGCACCTCGATTGGTGTTGTCGGCGTAGCCCAATTCTTGATAGCTTTGATCTTTGCGGGGTCAACATGAACACCTTTGATATCAATCATATGACCAAGGAATTGTATAGACTCCAACCAAAAGTCACATTTTGAAAACTTGGCATACAATTGCTCCTTCTTGAGCAGCTCTAGGATAATCCTCAAGTGTTCCCCATGTTCTTCCTTATTCTTGGAGTAGATTAGGATGTCATCGATAAACATAATCACAAACTTGTCAAGATACGGCTTGCATACTCGATTCATCAAGTCCATGAATACTGCAGGTGCATTAGTCAAACCAAAAGGCATCACTTGGAACTCGTAGTGACCATACCGAGTCCTAAATGCAGTAATTAGAATGTCTTCTTCCCGGATGCGGATTTGATGATAACCCAATTGCAGGTCGATCTTAGAATACATACTTGAGCCCTGTAATTGATCGAATAGGTCATCGATACTCGAAAGTGGTTAGCAATTCTTGATCGTTAACTTGTTGAGCTTACGGTAATCAATACACATCCGAAACGATCCATCCTTCTTCTTCACCAATAGCACCGGAGCTCCCCAAGGCGATGAGCTCGGGCGAATGAATCCTTTTTCCCATAATTCTTGTAGTTGCTCTGCCAACTCTTTCATTTCTGATGGTACCAAGCGATATGGTGCGTGTGCCACATGTGTAGCTCCAAACACTAATTCAATTCGAAACTCCACTTGTCGAGGTAGTGGAAGTCCTAGCAAGTCTTCAGGAAACACCTCAGGGAAACTGTGAATCACATGTACATCCTTCAAACGCTTCTCTGTTGGTTCCTTTTCGGTCACTTGCGCCAAAAACAACTAGCATCCACTTTCTATGTATTTCCGAGCCTTGATTCAAGACATGATCTTCAATCCGGACGCGCCTCTATCGTCCTCGACTATCAACGTCTTGTTGTTGTAAGGTAGGTGAATAATCTTTTCACCACACACGATAACTGCGTTATGCTAGGATAACTAGTCCATTCCAATGACAACATCGAAACTTCCTAATTCGGTCGGTATTAAGTCTATTTTGAACAAATGGTCTGACAGATTTAAAGTGCAACTCCGTAAAATGGCATTAGTGCTTACAACCTTTTTCCATCCGCTAACTCAATTTCATAACTAGTGTCTAACGCCGAAGGGGTGATATCAATAAAGGTAGTACAAGTGGTAGACACGAAACTTTTCTCGGCACCCGAGTCGAATAAAACACTTGCATAGTGATCATTGAGTAAGGATGTACACAATAATTTTTCTTTTTTTTGGAAATATAAGTAGAAAACCGATTTTGACAAAATTTTAAGATGACTACTCCCAGCATAGCACGGTTCTTCCTGAATTATACATAGGTGATCAGGCTATGTATAATTAAGGACTAACGATGACATGCCTATTTTTGTCAAAATAATGGAATGTAAAAGATAGTATCGAAAGATTTTATAATGTAGTAAAATAGTTTAGAAGGTGAAGGCAAGGTAGCTTATAGGATGATAACAAAATAGTTTATAAGATGCTAGCAAAACGGTTTATAATATGGTAGCAAAGTGGTTTATAGGATGATTGTAAAAATGTTTATAAAGCATTAGCCACATGATTTGTAAAGTAACAAAGCAGTTCATAAGGTGACAACGAAATAGTTTATAAGATGACAATAATTTAGTTTATAGGAAAATAGCAACACTGTTTGTGAGTTGACAGTAAAATAGTTTATAAGATGATATTAAAGTGGTTTATAAAATGACAGATCATAGCAAGTATAAAGGATATTCGAATAAAGGTAGAAGTCTTCAAAGAAAGTGAACGTAAAGAGTAATTTGTTCTAACAGATCGCGAACCGGATGACTATAGAGAGTCATTTGTAAAATTAATCATTACAAATGAAAGGACCAATTGATCAGAATAATATTAGATAGAAGTAAGCATCAAGGGTATCAAAATATAGTAACGGTCAAAAGAAATGAACGTAAAGAATTATTCGATCAACACAATGAACCTAGAGAGTCGTTTGATATCTGATGAACTTAGAAATTGAATTCTTGGTAGCATGATTCTACAAATCATATGCAATATAAGGAAAATAATGAGGTTTTAATGAGTCGTGTTCCAAATGTGGACGTTCCCAAACGACGCATTACAAGGGAATAAGTTAATAAAAGTAAAAGGTTAAAGTCGTGATCAAATCAGTTGGCATGTTCCCCTGTGATGGATTACGAGATGACATACGTATTTCAAAAGTATCAGGTGAGTGTTAAAACTCATAGTCGAATAGTAAAATAACCAATGGAGTCGACAAACTTTGTCGAATTTCGATATCATCAAAAAGAGAATTGTCTAAAATCACGAGATGTTTTAGAGACAATTGCATCACTAGCAATTTTTTGAGAAAGTTTTAGAGATCGTTGTATTACTCACAACGTCTTGAAAACAAACGAGACCATTGTGCCATTCACAATGTCTTAGAAAAGTTATATATAACTTTTATATATAAATAAAGTGATGCTCCGGTAAGTATGTATTAGTGATCGAAACTAGTCGAAATTTATGCAAATTTCTTTTATATAAATAAATAGCAACGCTCTCGAGAATAAACATAAGTAATCGAAAAGCAAATAAGGTATCTATATAAATTTACTTTATATAAATTAAATAGTAATGCCTTTATAAATAAGTATAAACAATCAGGAATAGTCGATGCTTATATAATTTATCTTATATGGATAGATAGCTACACTCTCAAAGATAAGCGTAAGAGATCGAAAAAAAAGCCAAAATGAGCATGGCATTACACTAAGATTTTTCAAAGTAAAGTTTACCTAAATTTTGATGTCTATCTTGATCTTATATGTATTAAGACACGTGACCATTTTCACTCTTTATCATCCTAGTTTATTTACGTTTTTACTTCCATTTTCAAGTTTGAAATAATACAAAAATCTCAAATTTTGAATTTACCCCAACATTACAAGTCTCTAATTCCTAATTCGTAATTGATAAAAATACGAGGCTTTCGCCTACGGAAAGGATTTTGAGTCGATTTTCCAGATATGTAAGCCTCATATTTTTAAAAGTCTTAGAACCATGTGAAAAGACCAATTTACCCTTGGTTACCCAAAACATATTATTTCCAGATTTTCACCTCTCCACGAAAACGGCCATAAATCAAAATCTATAAAGGCTATTGATGCGAGGTCGGCAGGAGGTGATATCCCTAATTGTCTTTTAGAGGTAGCATCTTTTAATTTTAAAATTTTATAAAAAATATGGAGTTATGCTCCTTTTCCAACAATATGCCAGATTTGACTACTTTTAGTAAAACGGCAATAACTCGCTCATCCGGAGGAGTTACAGACCCATCCGAATCGCCACATATACCTTCAACATCTATCTATATTTCTATCAATTTTCCCAGGTGACTTATGACTAAAAATAATTCGTAATTAACCCATTTTGCTACTGGTCTAAAAACAGTCCCATAAACTCTTTACAAAACCAATCTAAACACTATTTTTATTTTACCAAAAATTGATTCAATGCCATACCACTTCATTCTACACTCTTACAAACATTAAACATACATGTTTTCCAGAAAATATACATTATAAAAAACATTTACAAAAGAGGAAAAATTGGAGAGACAAAAATAGAAGCTTACAAGATGAACAAAACTAGTAAAAAATACAACAAATTCCCTTCCTTTTTTGCTAAAATTTCAACCCAACAACACACAACTAAAAACCCAAACCAACTTAAAATCTCAGCTCTTATATCTTCATTTTTACCCAAACTAATAACCACTTTCAATCCTAGAATTAATCTTGCAAGAACTTCCAACAACCAAACCAAACAAGTAACTTCAACAACAACAAAAACCACTATAATACACTTACAACATCATCACAACTTCAAGAAACTCCTACTCTATTAAACCCAATACTTTAGCCCCTAAACTTCAATAAAAGATGGTTTTAATGGTGTTTAAATATCAAGGTAGCTATACAAACATAGAAGGTTTAAACTAGTGTAGAATTTAGTGGTAAATTTTTTATAGGAAAGTGGTGTGTGGGGGGTGGTGATGGATGGCAAGACTAGAGAGAACAAAGGGGAGGAGAAGTTTTTATCAATGGAGTTATGAGAAATGATCTCATTGTTGGTAGTTTTGGTGGGTTAAGGCATGCAACACATGCAAGAGAGGAAGGAGAGGATGCCACATGGTGAACCTATGTGGATCCTTTGTGCCGCCCCACTATGGGTGAGTTGGGAAGGGATTATTGATAAATCTTGTACAAATTTGAAGATAGATGGGTAGTATTAGGGCAAACGGGTATTAGCAAAAAATATTCTAAGAGTTAAGGCGGAACCACAAAGCAAAAACGATTAGAATAAAAATAAAACAACGTCATTCGGGATACTTTTCTAAAAAATTAAATTATGTAGGGCACAAAGACGAATATTAATTTTAAACACGGTTTAAGTTTAAATAGAAATGAAGAATTACTAATCGGCTAAATAGTAAAAAGAAAACTTTTACGCAAAAGTAAAAATAAAAACGGAGTATAAATTTAAATATTGACTTAAAACGAAGGAGATATGGTCAAAAGAGTTAAGTAATTTTTTCGGCAAAATTGTTTTATATAAAGCTGTCCAGTTTTTAAAATGATATTTTTGACCCGTTTCGGGTCCGAGTCGAGTTAAACTCAAAAGAGAAAATAGTAGGTCGTGATTTTCCGTTAAGTCTTCGCTTTTGAACGACCCGTGAATCATTGTAACGAAAGAGTTACGCCCTTCCAAAATCGGACTATTTTCTAAAAATATAATATATTTCATGCATAAATGTTTATAAAAGTAATGAGCTGATTGAATATTAAAAGGTGTTTTGGGTGTTTTCTAGTCCGTTTGATCTATAAAATCCTTAAAAATATTATAGTATGTTTAGACATGTCGTGAACTTTTAAAAATATTACTTAGTAAACTAAATAAGATTTATTATAGTGGTTACTTAAAAATAATAATAGAGTATATAATGACGGATGAAAATGATGAGTTAGACTTAAACATTATTTGACTTATAAAACTAAAACGCAAACTATTAGGTGGTGATATAATCTCATAAAAATATATTGCATCATTTCATTTTACTTGCATCATTCTAAGTCGACCCATATTTAATTAGGCTGCGTTCGGATCCATTTGTGACATTTTCCCTTGCGTGATTTTCTAAACCAATACTTTCACTTAAGGTGAGTTTATAGCCCCGCTTTAACTATTTTACGAATGTTTTATAAATCTCAGGGTGAGATACATTGCTTTGTTTTATACTCTTGAACGCAAGTACCTTTCCTTTAAATAATTACAATTAGGCTGAGGTAGTGATAATCCATTGTGCCCCAAATATCATGAACCGTTAATTACTTTGTGTAAGCGCGAGTGTTATAAATAGATCTATAAGGACTGACATCCCCGTTCGGGTAAGTTAAGCACTTACTAGCTTTGGAGGTCCGAACTAATTAACGTATACCATTTTGGAATTTGGGTGTTGTGGATTGAACACCTGCTTGGGCATTGTTATTGGTGTATTTGTTATTCGATGTGGTCAAGAGATATGGCGTCCACGCGAGCCATGGAGTTTCCTGCAGTGTCATGAGTGGGCGTGTTATCAAACTTTTCAGAAACGACCCTCCATAAAGTGTTAATTTTATTGATCACATCATCTTGTTGTTGTTTGAGTTGAGTCCCAAGGATAGATAGTCTTCTTTCTTGACGAGAATCAATATCACTCAGTACCCTTTCAAACTTTGTTTCATAACTGGAAGAATAAGTGGAAAATGAGCCATCTTGTAAACTTGTAAAGGTTTGAGTTCGTGCTTAAATAAAGTCAGGTTTATCCTTCCAAGCATTAGTGGCTTCATTGAAGTTTTTTGGTCCTTAGCTTGTAGTGAACTGCTTACCTCCCACTTCATTATTATGCGAGGATGCAAAATTAACAAAAGCTTGCTCATGATTTTTCATGCAATATTGATTGTCGTGGGGACCACTACAGATCTTGCATAAAGAAGTGATTTTGTTCACTTGAACGGATGATTAGGAGCAAGACGGGCTTTCATCAAGCGTTGGACTTGATTTTCGAGCTCAATGACATGACGGTCGGATGTACTCGGGACATATTGAGGCAAAGAGATTGCCTTGACCGGTTTAGCGAAGTCCCTTGGTTCATTCCAACTTTCATTTTCATAAAAGGCTAGGTCCTCTAATAGTGCCCAAGATTCTTCGCCGTTTTTGTCACGAAGCTTACCACCAGCCGCTTGATCGATGGTTCGCCTTGTGGCAGGATTGACATGGTCATAAAAGATTTGGACTTAGAGCCAAAGATCGATGCCATGATGAGGGACTTTTTGGAGTAAGTCCTTGAAACAAGTCCATGCTTATGAAAGAGATTCACCTTTATCGAACGGGTTACATCGGTAACCCCGGTAAAGTATATTAAAACCGAAAAAGATAAGTACAAATGGAATGTGGCTGAAGTACCACATTAACCTCAAGCTAAAAAACTTAATAAACTCCTAACCTAGTGCTTATGACAAGCCATAAACACTTACAACTCTAGAAAAAACTTAAATTTGAAACTAGAACAAAACAACTAATCCAAACAAGCTAACCAGCAGCAACCGTGAATGTAGACGAACTTCCACCTGTATGTGTACTATGAAGTAAGTTAGCCGATTCATCATACATATTTTCAACATCTTCATCGCTTTCATTATCCAAGGCAGCATAAGAATTAGACATAATGATATTACCTTCCTTAATAGAAGGAGCGGTAACCTTAGAATGTTGATTCTTCAACATAGATGACGATTTAGACGTATTACTCAGAATAGTAGCTCTCTTCTTTGGCACGCTTGTTGTCGCCTTAGGCTCATACCTAACAGTTTGTTTTACCGAGTGACCACTAACCTGACCAACATTAGTGGACTTAGATTTACCCTTCTTCTTATTTTTACCCCTAGTTTGGAATCCATCAATAGGCTTCTCAACAGTAGGAGTAACAAAAGTAGGAGTGACAACTTTAGAAGGAACTGACACCTTTTTAGGTCAATGGTCTTGAACATGACGAAATATCTTACATAGGTCACATCGAGATTCCCCTTGATGTTGTTGAAACATCATGATGTCATTTCGGAGTTTTGTAGTTCTTCCCGGTGGAAAGAATTGAGCAAGGAAACGAGTAGTAAGATCCTCCCAGGTGGAGATGGATCATGCAGGAAGACGTTCAAGCCAATTGCTAGCTTGATCACGAAGGGAAAATTAAAATAAACGTAGGCGTGTCCTTTCCTTATTTGCAACATCAAGGTCAAGTGGGTCTACTAGTTTTAGAAAATCCTTAAGATGTTGATTTGGATCCTCAGACCGAAGTTCATGGAATGAGCATCCGTTTTGCACCAACCGGATGGTGTCAGATCACATAAGCACCACATTGTTCCCATCGGGGAATGGTGTTTCGAAAGCCTTTGTGGCTAGGTCTGGAGTGATCTCCAAGAGTACGGATAGGATTTTCGTCTCCCATGGAGGTCAACGAAAGAGATTTACTAAAACAAAGGGAACGAAGAAAAAGATAGACTAAAGAAAGCTAATTAACCGAAAATAAAATTCTCACTTGATAGGAATCAAGCGAGTAGACCTAAGCTAGATAAAGATCGAAACCTAACTATTCCCCGGTAGCTGAGCTGAAAACTTGATGTGCGATCGTTGTAAACACACCAGGTTTTACAACTCCCTAGGCAGAGTACCTAACCGTTGTAATGCAGTAAGGTAAGACTCGGGGGTTGTTATCTTTCTCTAGGGGAATAGGTTGGGAAGGCTCGAACAAAATATAACAAAGGTCTAAGGGTTGAGAGAGGATTATTTTTGTATTTTATAATTTTATATAAAAAGCAAGTAAAATTCATGTTTTGAGAGGTTGGTTTGGTTTTAACTAATTAAACTAATAATAAATCTAAACTACTTTGGTGGAAGCTCTATGGGTAAACAAACGTATTTATATAATCATGCACTACTCCTCAGTTTGCTTCTCCAAATCCTATTGCTTTGTCACACTTGTGATGATCTGTGTAAGTATTTCCTTAATCATGAGCGAATTACACGAAAATGTCGTCTATGTAATATTCCGTTAAGGCAACGCACAAGTAAGGTAGTATGAAGACTATTACTATGCCCCTAAGAGTACATTACATACATTAAAACACTTAAGAGGGATCAACCATATTAGGGGTAAGGTAGTATGAAGACTGTTATCGATGGTATCCTTTCTACACACTCGCGTTTTCCTAGACATCTATGCCAATTTAATATTTTATGGCTAGTTTTCTAAAGCCTAACGCGTACATCCATCACAAGAAGCAATATTAAAAGGATCAACAAACTAAATTTTTTGCAATCATAAGTAAATACTAATGGATCTAGCCTAGCATGTTAAAAGGAAGCAAACAACAATAAATAATCAAACAACACATAGACATATTAAATGATAAAAGATAGAGGACTTCACTTGATTAAAATATGTGTTCAAGGCTGATACAATAGGGTTTTGACAACCTAAAAATGACCTAAACAGATGCTATATTCAACTTTTAATAATAGGGTTCGGTTCCCAAAAGTTACACACTTAAAACCCTAAAAACGAGTTTGTATATATAGGAAAACAGGCTTATGAGAGATGTGTGTAGATGACGCTATATATTTATGACACACTCAGCGTTGTGTTACTAGAATCATATAGCTCTCTTGTATTGATATGTTAGATGATCTAGTTTCTCGAAAGACTTCAGCGCGTACAGTCGATCACAGAAGCAATTTTAAAAGGATCAACTCAAGACTAGAGATGTTTTATGCAGTCTCATCGATAGTAAATTACAATGGATCTAGTCCTTGCATGGTTAAAAGAAGCAAGACTAACAATAGATAAATCATCAACTCAGAGAGATATTAAATGTGATAAAAGTAAGCGGGACTTCAGACTTGATTGAATAACAGATGTATCAAGGCTGATACAATAGGGTATTCTGACGAACCTAAAAAAATGACCTAAAAAGATGCTATATTCGGTTTTAATAATGGGGTGTGTTCACAAAACGTTATCGCACACTGTAAAAGCCTAAAAACGAGGTTCGTGTCTATAGTATAGTGAAACAGGCGCGGGTACGCTTGTGCGTTGTAATCCTTTGACGCTACCGCGCTACGCGCGAATATTCTTCTAGGGCTTCTTTAAGTCTGTTGTATCCTGACGTCGTCGTAAGAAAGATTGACGGCCGTCCTTTGTATATCTTGACGCCGTCACATATAATTGTGACGCAATCTCCATCCACTGTACGCATTTTCTTTAAGAGATTTGGTATAGAGTCGTAGTCTTGTCCGTTTCTTCTCCAAATGAGCCCAAGTCACGTGTATTTCATCCAAAAGCCATGCAAGTGCTAAAAACACAAAAAGGAACGATTAAGTATATAATTTGGGCATATTTGCACAATTTAGGGGGTTAAATGACCCTGAAAAGTGTATAAAATGACACCTCATCACAAATCTCAACCAAATCCTAATTAAATCTTAACTAGAATCTCAAATCACCAAAGCACAGTTATCTTCCTAATAGAGTACTTTTCTTACAAAAGGCATAACTACTTTAAACTTTGAGGAATCAAATGTATTATGTCTAATCACCCAAGAGCTACTTGTTAAATCTAAATCTTATACATAACTCAAAATCATACCACTATAAAAGGATATCAAGGGATATCAAATGTAATCAATATCATCGCAACTACTTTAGAATGGTGCTTTCGGACAACCCAATGTAGCTCCCAAAGAGTGTGCTTGTTGATAAGGCGTTCGTAGACTCAAGAAATGACTCAAAACTTAGATGTATACTTGTACCTTAATGATGAAGGAAGATAATGGTGATTTATTTATGTGGTAGTTTTCACTCAAATCCAAGTGGGGAAGTGAGAATAGGATCTTTAACACCAGAATTTCTCCATCTTTATTGAGGGATGGGGGGGAAGATAAGATTTGGGATAAGATAGGGAATCTCCAAAGTCCAAATCATGTGAGCGTGGGATACTCTATTTGTTGTGAAAACACATAAATATGATCAACTCAATCAAAGATTTTTGATTATGAAAAATCAGGGATATGTTCTTCATCTATTAATGAGGCAATAAAACTTTATGCTTGTCCGTAGCTTACCACATGAGTTTGCGTCTTTGAAAACGGCCCATTGGGTATGGAATAATCTAAGGTTAATTTAAGGTAAAAACATCTTGAAAGTACGTGATATGGCTATAGGATCAAATGTTGAACTTATGTGAAACTTATGTGGTTCTTAATAAAATTTGTTTTGTTCATGTGTTTATTATCTCTATTAGGCTCAACAAAAAGTAATTGGAGTCATGAATAACTGTTCATACAAATGTTAAAATATGGATATGAATATATGCAACAATGTACAAAGTCACAATAATCCACATTTGTACTCATTCATGTCTTCAAGATTCCAAATGGTAAGCTAACCCATTATGGACTTGAACATGTGTATATGTTTGTTGCTTGGGGTTATTTTGTGCTTGCTTGTCGCTAGTTGTAGCTAAGAATACCTTGAAGGTGTTGCTCTTGACCTATGGATCCTAGCCTTGGAACAAGGGGAGCAACGATCTAGGGGGAGCACATACAATCGTATATATTCTCTCTTCTACAAAGATATCAACCTTCCAATGAAAGACCAAGATCCTACCTTTTTGATTTAACAAAAGGGGGAGAAGGAAAGCAAAGCAAGAAGATGCTTATGATTAGGAAAAAGCAAGCAATTACAGAAGCAAAGAGCTATAGCGCACATGGGAGTAGACAAGCTATGTAAGACTCATAAGGTGAATGTTCAAGCTTCACCAAATTACAAGGCCAAGATCAATACACGAACTTCATCAACGACGGTCTTCATCTTCGCTACGTTTGTAATTTTATTTGCTTTCTGAAATTGTATTTTTCATCATCAAAAAGGGGAGATTGTTGGTGCAACATTGACTAGGATCTCATTTATGTTTTTATGATGACAAATAAACGTTCGCAAAACATAAATTAACAAATGATAGCCTAAATCCGTAAAACCAAAATTTTCTATCGGGCGCATTGGTCACGCGTCAGTGCGTGAGCAATGTGCCATAGGCGAACTCCGTTTTTACGGATTTAATTTTGTCGACTTTCCTCTTACTCGACACATGTGGAAACTTTAATAAAGGTATGTACATGGTGTTTGAGCATTTGGGAACACTCCAAATGAGGTTTAGACTTAAAAGATGCAAAAACGAATCCTTCTGTTTTTCTACAAAACGCCAACTCAAATCTTTTTTCAAACGCCTCTAGCAAAGGTCGAAACTTATTTCTAAACCTAGTGTGATCATATTTTCAACATACCAATAAGCAAAAGTATTCATTTGACCTTAATCTAGATTTACGTTGTTCCTAATCACGTAACGGGTCTTACTCCCTTATTGGTCAAACTAAGTCAAATGTCACTTTACGTAAACACATCCTTTCCCGTTATGGGATATGCTTTACTAAAGATGCAAAGCACTTAGCTTGTTTGCATCAAGATGATTAGTGATCAAATCCATTGTTGATTATCATAGATTAAAGTCTAAATGACTAAATGAGTTTGTGGTATTTGGAGATTAATTATGCTTTGAGTTTTCTCACCTCATTGCCTATAAATATTTTACAAACTCACATGTATTCCGCATATGTACAAGTCTACACTTCTTCTACATAATCCTACAACCCAATCTTCCCAATCATTTGTTGACCCTTCTTACCCAACAAATGATTTCATCTCTTTCACACACACTCCAAACACCTTCTTCATAAAACAATCCCATAATCACATATGCCCACTCTTTTTTATCTTATTGGCAATGTGATTATAAACCCAAATCAATCCTTTGATTTCATCCTTATCTTCATCTTCTTCGTATTCATCTTCAAACCTTCAATTACATAAGCCTTCACCAAATAATCCCCAAATCTCATCCTTAATATGCTAACTTACATTCCCTTACACAATGTACTATCCTTGTACTTGTACTTTTTATTCCCTACATTCTAAACAATGAATCCTCTACATCTTATCAAAACATTCTCCACCACTCATTTATTATTCACCTTCTTCTTCACAACATTTGAATATCACACATACACACATACACACTTCTTAATCCTTAGCCTTGATCAAGCCACTTCATCAATCCCAGTTCCCATACTCTTTTCTCTACCATTGGATTAATTTCAAACAAACACAACAAACATACTTTATCTTCTACCCTTGATCAAGCTACCTCATCATTCCAATATACCTCATTCTCTTCTCAACCCTTAGATTGAACTCTCATCTTAAACAAACATATTTCCTCTCACAATCATTGATGACATCAAATAACGTCTATTTTATAGCATCATTTATCCTATGTAATTATCCCATTTTGTATAATTATTGCAAGGAATTGTTACTTAATCATTTATATTTAAGAATTGCAGTAATTATAGAGTACTTGGTGAAGATTGACTAAAAGGCACGCATTCTGTGTAACACCCCCAAAA
>BQNB010103173.1:0-24086 GCA_026074375.1 Tanacetum coccineum | reverse complement strand
ATGTCGGAACGCGTTCGGTGATGTTTCTCAGTTTTTACGCAGTTTAGTTCCTCGGTAAACTGTCAGATTTAAACGTAACAAATAAAATTTAAAGTAGATGACCGGAGTGAGTCGTAATACTAACCGGGAATTTATGGGGTGTGACACGATTGAGGGGGAGCAGTTATATGTTTCTTACACGACTTGCGAATTAAGGCCACACTTTTCTCCCAAATTTTATAACATATTTAAATCAATTGATATCCAAAATGTCAAAGGGTTTAAAATTTTTGATAAGGGGAGAAAATGTGATTAAAATATGTGTATAATAATAACCGTGATTATTAGGACTCATATACTCCGCCCAAACGTGCTAAACAATTTCGAATACCGAAGCACATTTTGAGGGGGAGCGTTTCTGAAAAAATCAAAAACGATCGAGGTACTAAACGCTTTGATATTTATATCATAAGTACCTTAATTGAATTTTCAATTGGTTTTATGGAAAGGAGAACTGTACCAAAAGACCGACCATGCATTTTACTTTATTGGAGTTATAAGGTTGGTAAGGTTAGGTACTATTCCCAATGATCCAGCCATAACCGGAGGGATCTACCCAGGGACAATCCACTAGTTAGTGTAGAAGTCCTTAGGTATGACATGTAAAAGGAGTAAAAGCGAGAATAAGGGAAAAGTGCCGACTGAGATGGAGCTAGTACTGGAATAAACCCAACAAGGTTCTAGTCATGAAGTCTCGGTAAGCACTGAAGGGGTTGAAGAATTAAAAAGAATTGTAAGGATAAAGGGTGTAAAGAAAGAAGCCCTCCATACACTTAGGCAGAAACCGGGTCAATACATATGCTGCCAGAATCACTAAGATGATTGCTGACATTGAAGATCGACATCATGGACCCAGTGATGCAATGCACAACCCTCCCTAGCCACTCAGAATCTCTCAAAAGATTTCTATTTCATTTCTCACGGAGACTAAACACGTTATCTATTGACTTTCTCACTCTGAGTTAGTTGATATTGAAAAGGTGGCAGTCAGCTCCAGCCTCCGATTACTAGAACCAAAATGCACTATTGAGTCTAGAGCCAAGAGATCGTCAATTAATCTCGTTAGGACACATATCCAATTCTCTTGTCTTTCACACACTGTGGAAACAAGACTATCCTAAGAGTCCTACGCATTATCCTTGTGATATTGCCAGAACATCCGAGTGAAACAAAGATTTTCACAATGAAGATGGAAATCCTGCTAGAGCCTACATCAAACAAGCTCTTGGTAGGTGACTTGTGCGATTCTACAAGAATCAAACTTGTTTCAACTGGAAAGCAATGATGGAGCGATTCTACGTGAATCAAACTTGTTCCAGGGAATGAATTAATAGTTATTGAACATTTGACAAACAATCAAAACTCTCAAAGTGTTACAAAATATTTTCATATCTAACACTAAGACTGAAGTTTCAAATCAATTTTCTCTTTATTGCTAACTGTTTCATTACATAATCATTCAAAGATGGAGATGGAAATGGAGTTTCCAGTAATAGAAATGTCAAGTCAATCACCAAATGATAAGACATGACCTACACTTGTTATGAAGTTAAGAAAGATCTCATAAAGGTGTCAAACCTTCCGCAAACTTTGATATCATTAATTTCTTCACAAGTGCACAAAATGGCGATACATTACAAGATGATGTAAGATTATGTTTGGCCGATGATCTCAAGAAAGCTCAAGATCACAATCAAAGACAAGTCAATGATAAATCAAAAGATCTCTGCCACAAACGTACAAGATATTAAAAGAAGAATCATATCTCTACGAGCTAAAGACTGAAGTGATTAAGTTTAGTATTTTCAGGGGTGACCTCCCTTAGGGGGAGATTGTTAGATGTTAGAAAAAGACTCGGTCACCCAGTGTATTTAACTGTTTATTAATAGCTCGTAGTTAATAGTTTAACGTATGACTTTCGGTAATTAACCGGGTACTAATACCCGATATATTGTAAGAACTATATATATACCTCTTCCAACTTTGGAAGAGGTAGCTAGTCATTATTCATTTTCCATTTAAACACACTTGTTTCTCTCTCTAGAAAACCTCTCATGTGTTTCTCTCTCTAGAAACTAGCCAAGTCTAAGAATCGACCCCGTGTTATGATATATGATATACCACAACTTGAAATTAGTTTTACAAAATTAAACACAAATGATTGATGGGTATGCTTGACCCGAATACGTGAATTATTGACATTGAGTACCATTTGCCTAAAAACTCCCTAATTTTATGAACTGTTAATTACATTCCTGGTAAACACTAGTACTATGAATAGATCTATTGGGTTTAACAACCCCGTTTGGGTGAGTAGCGCTCACTTGAATACATGTCAAACAGATGCATTGTATCAAGAATTAAGGTATTTGGAAAATATACCTTCGATGGGCAAAATCTTATATTATCTTGGTTAACGTTCGGTGTCATGAGCTCGATGCAATAATATTATTACCTGACTTGTATGTGTTGCAATGTCACTCGATGATCAAAACTTGTGTTCTACTTATTTACTTTATTAACTCTATGAAAGCACTCAACATTTTTGTTGACCGTTTTTCGCATGTTATCTCAGGTCTTTTAAGTACATTGCTCGAAAGGAAGTTGCACAGATATCTTTTGTAGACTTGGCATATTTTCACATTCGATGAGACTAACGTTTAAAATTCTATGTTATGTTTAAAACAATTGTGTTCTTTTAAAAACATTGTGTTTTTATTGAAACTGTTGGCGGGACCTGCTTTGCAAACTCTGATATTTTAAAATATATCTAATGTAAAACATTTTGAAACTTATTTTAAAAACGTCTCTTTTGAGGTCGTTTTCCGTAACTTGTACTTTGTGACTATGAAGTAGCACCCCATGTTGTATTCCGTTGCGTTCTGAATTTCAGGGTGTTACATTATAGTGGCACAATTAGAAAACCATAATTACTGAAAAAGTATTTAGTTGCATAAAATAAAATTTTGACACTAGTTCTAGTAAGCTAATATGAGAGACCCGAGTTTGTGCCACTATTAACAACATACATTAATGGCATAAAGTGCAAAGTGTCACTAAGTATTTTGATAACTTTTAGTGACACATTATGATATGCCATACAGTGGAATATATATATGTTTTGCCACTAGAAATGTGTGCCACTAAATGGAAATTTTTTGTAGTGCTCATAATGATATAATTCTCGTTCATAGATTCGCAAGGATACGTCAAACACTTAACTAATACTACATCCGTCCCACACTAAGTGTCCAGTTTGACCTTTTCAAGTCTTTTTTCTTTATCTTTGACCTTAATTATTTCTTTTTATGTTAAATGATACTTGATGCAAAATATATGAATTGATAGAGTTTTGAATGTATTTTTCATTGGTATAATTTTTATTAAGTATTATATAACACAAACATAAATATTTACGGTCAAAGTTGATGAAAAAAGACCTCAAAAGGTCAAACTGGACACTTAATATGGGACGGAGGGAGTAGATTTTATATCGATGTTGAGGAATATGAGTCACAGGATCATGGTGAACCTGTTAACCATAAAGATGCATCGTCAAATCTTAAATTCGATAAATGACTCAAATTAGGAATGTGAAGATGTTGTTTGTTTCTTTGTGTCGAACTCATAAGGACAATGTTGTACACATAATTAATGTACACATTATGACAAGAATTTTTATCATACTTAAGCAATTGACTGTGAATAAATATTCTTTCTATGCGCATTAATTATATAAAGATAATTTATTGTCATACTAGTTTTCATGTAGACGTAATATAGCAATGGAATTTAAAAACTCTTTCTTGATGATTATTATTGTGAGGACGGTGAGTAATCAAAGGATTTTATGAAGTTATATAGTCTTTATGAAGTGTACAAAAGGCAAGAATCCAAGTACAGATTATTGCAAGCATCTAGGAGCGAAATCTTAAGTTTGATTGTTAAATAAATCACTTGCTTGATTTAAATTTAATTATAACTAAGAAGTAACTTATTGCGCGACTATCCCAAAAGCTAGTGAGGGAAACAATTATGTTATTTTTTCTCCTACAAATCGTATATTGTTGACTAACAGATGGGCAGTACACATCTATCTAAGCTATAGTGTTGATCTTTTACTTGGAATGAAACTTCACTCGAGAGATTTAGAAAATAAAACAATAACAACAACCTTTGAATATAATGGTTTATAAGAAAAAACATACATATGGTAAATAAGTATAAACAGCAACATGACAATATTCATTTAGCAGGTCCCTCATAGATACATATCTTAAGATAAGTTAAACATGAATGAAATCTAAGGTCTGGCTTAAGGACGTCATTATTATATCAGTTTTGTGGGTAAGATGAATAGTTGAATCATGCATTAGTGCATAGATGATTGCGAAACAATTATTATCTAATTGAAAAGTTATTAGATACTATTAAATTGAACTATTTAATGGAAATCTGCGTATAGATTTGATAATTCATTCCTAGATTTGGAGTCGTCCATAGTAATGAAAAAATCTAAGGAAATACATTGCAACAATTAATTGTGCAATTAGAATAAACCAATGAACTTGAGGTTCATGAGGTGCCAAACATTATCGATAGAATATTAATTGTTTACGGATTATAGATAAAAGCATGGCATTATTTGTATTCACTAATAATAGTTTTATTGAGATGATACTCAATCCTAGTCATAGTAGGATTTTATTTTTGATGATGACCATATGGACTAGTTGCGCTCATAGAGTAGCATAGCTCAGTTATATACTAAATAATAAGAACGCATTTACACTTTATAGAAACTGTGAATCAGATGATTGTCTAAAACAGCTGTTTTGCTGATAGTCACTGCACCTATGAGAATAATGTGAACCAATATCGAGAATACGCCTATAATAATGCACATAGTTACATACAATTATAATATATGAGTTCAAAGAACTCACTAACATGAATCTTATGAAATAAGTATTCATCATAAATCGACAAGATCAAAACCATTTCAGAATTTCATGAAAACTATAGCTTGTCAACAAGTAATGCTTTCGTATCTTGAGGTCATGATTTCTCAACTAGAGAGTCTTCATCATTCTGATCTATTTTGATTTTGATAAGAGAAGTTAAGATAATTATTCTATTTATATAATGATTAAAGTACATGGTATTTTTGTTTTCTCAATTAATATTAATTAGTAACGTAAATCCTGCAATGTTTAATCTCCGTGAATAATTTTTGTTCAAAATTAGCGTGGGTACGACATTGTATGTAATTGTAGAGGCAAAGTGGTGGATTGATAAGAGTGGATGAGACGAATAGAAATTCAGAACGATAGAGTAAAAAGTACGAGACGAGCGGTGGTTCATTAGGTAAGACAAAGATGAGAACGATTAATCTTTAGTCAGTTTTTTAAGGGTAAAACATAGTTCCAGAAATGCCCTTCCATCATTTATATAATAACACCTGAACTTCTAATTAATTACCTTTATGCCATCGTTGTTTATAGCCATTGATCAAAAAATAAAAGGTTAAGATTGGTTCTCGCAGTTCCATATATTTATTTGGTTATGAAAAGCGGAACCACACTACTACATAATATAATATTATATATTATAATATAGTATTAAAATATAGTATTATATATATAAATATATAAATAAATTATGATAAACTATATATATACTTAGAGTAACATACCCCGCCCACGGGCGTGTTCGCTTCATAATAATATTGTAATAATTACCTTATACTTCAGCCAAACAAAACAAAGAAGACGACCAACCTGCAAAAGATTGGTTTACTCTGCCATATCTGATAACCTGCTTAAATTCTATAAGTGTTTATATTTCCTTTTCTTTGTCGATATCAATTCTTGCCCTTAATGATCAGCCAAACTTGAAGCTTTTACTGCATAAACTATTAAGTATAATATGCTGAAGGTAGTATACGCCTAAAGCAAACTTACCTGGCTTTGCAGAGTATCACCTAAAGCAAACTTGCATTTGAAGACTTACCCTACCATGTTGAGCCATTATCTCCTGCATTCGTACGCTTGCTTCTAATTCTAGGTGAGACATATCACAAAGGGGGGGGTGGCAACTACAGCTAATTGTCTCACTGTCTCCATTTGAGATCCCATCAGAATAATTGCTGCCAAGAGAAACACCACAGATGCAATTTAATTACAGTAACACTCCTACAGACTATGAATATAGTTTTAAGCAAGTGTGAAAAGTAGCTATTGAAATACAACAAAAAATGAATCTATATAGTACTGAACTACTGAACTTTTCCATACTTTCTCAATGGTGACAATCACCACTATGCAGAGTATGAAGATAAATCTTGGATGGAAATTATTCATCTATTTCATACTCAACTTACGTGATTCACCACATCTTTGCTGAGGAGGTGTAGTACTTCACGTCTTGGACTGAAAATGATTCATCACTAAACATCATATCAACCAACAACTTTTCTTTGAAGAGACATCCACCCAAAACTTTAATAACAATGGCGTTATCACCTGAATCTGAGCATCCAATCAAAGCCTATGGTTATGCTCCTCGTGACACTTCTGGAACACTCTCTCCACTTACCTTCTCTCGAAGGTATAGTATACACAATATTAAAAGTGTTATTTTTTATGAAATCATGTACACACATGTATTATACCTCATTCATTTTTTGAGTTATTGTGTCACTCACATATCGTTAGACTATTTTTTTAGTATATGTAAATATGAAATATTGTACTATGTGATCAGATCTTTTGTTTTTTTCTATATATTATGTGTATGAACTATGTCTAATAATTTCGTACTATTTTTTTGATCAGATCTATTGTATTGCGGGATCTGTCATTCTATTTTCACTGTGCTAAGAATGAATCATGACTACTTATCCCCTTGTTCCTGGGTATGTTTTAATCGAATTGTTTTTATTTGACTAACGTTCCAAACCAAACAACCTTAATCTGATGCCGCTTTAGGGGGCCTTCTGAGTTCTGATGTATAAACTTTCTTTTTTTATGAAAGATGTAATCTAATGGTTTTTGTTGGGTGCCTTACCTTGACTTGTTTCTTTTGGAGTACTTTATTTGTCTAAGGTTTATCAAGTTTTTTTTAAAAATTATTCTTAATCAATCTAGACTTCCAACTACAGTGTATTTCATCATGTTCTGTGAACTTTGTGTTGTGCATTAACATCTACCTGACTATGGAGTGATACACAAGTCATTGGAAGGTGTTGACTTATGAATCTAAATAAATGACAGATAGAGCTAATCATATTATACATAAATCAATTCAATACTGCTTTGTTCTTTCAAAATGGATATTGCCATATGGGAAAAAAATATTGTTTGGCCGTTTGGCCAAAACTATCAAGCAGCCTTACATTGCACATCTAGATTTAATTATTTTGGCATGTCCCTATTATTTTCCAAAAACTAATGGTAGTCACTTTCTTCTATTTAATGACAAAATTTTGATAACATGAAATTTATTTATTTATTTTCCAAGGCTTGATGAACTAAATCTTGTAATAACATTTGAATCTATAGGGACATATTAATCATAATAATGTAGGTAGTTGTCTAAATGTATAACTATGATGATTAATGAAGGCATGAGATTGTGGGTGTGGTGACAGAAGTAGGCGACAAAGTCGAGAAATTCAAAGTTGGGGACAAATTTTAATCAAATAAGAGGAAAGCGTAAACCTTTTTTTTGTAGCTTCAACATGGTTTTGTGGCGTTACCTGTGATTGTGATTGCTTCCTGTGAGTCACACACCCTTTAAGTTCAGTTAGGGTGTCTGAGGAGCCGAAGCAGTGCATATCTCATTTATAATGGTTGTGATTTTGTAACTCCAGGATCTTTAATATCTTTTATAACTCTAAAACCTTCTGATTTCCCCTATCATGTACTCGACACTCTTTTAACGCCCAAAATGCTTATCAGCCTGATAAATACATGTTTTTTTACAACTATGGAAGAATGGGGTATTTACCTTGAAGCCTCCACATTAATGAGGAGGACTTAATCTTTATGTATAATAGATAAACCTTAAAACAATTCTAGAATCTTCCCTAAGGAGGTTTGGACGAAAATTTGAAGGGGAGGGGGTTTAGGGTTTGTTGATTAAATAGCCTATATAATGAACCCTTAGTTCATTATTTGGCATTCTTAGAAAACCCTACACAAACCTATCTTATTCTCTTTTTCCCTCCTTCTTGAGCCGATCGATTTCTTCCCCCCATAGGCAAGGAAAATCGATTTTAGGTTTAAAGAATCAAAGTGAATCGTTTGTTTATCGTTATTCAAGAACTAGCATTCTCATTGTATTTCTAAAAAGCGTTGTGTGTGAAACCATGGAGGGTTCTTGCTTTAGAACCTCTATAGTTATTCATGTAAGGTTAAGGGATAATTTGTACCCGTGATCTTGAATCCGTTCCTCGTTCAATCCACAACAAGAAAAGGTAAAACGAGGTAGTTTTATTGTGTTTATGTTAATTAATTATATGCTATACATGATCCATATATCCGTTGCGTTTTACTCGTGTTTATTGGTACACGAACATACATGAACGTAGAAAAGTAAAAATAATATTATGTTTTATAAATATAACTTTGTTTAAGTAAACCAATTTTAAAAGTATAATAAAAGATTACGATATACGAAGATAAACAAAATAAATGTTAACGAATGCGTAATTGTGTGTTCACGAACAAAAAATTAACAGATTAGACATTTTTTCCATGTTCGCTAAGTTAACCAAGTGAAGTAGATTATTGTCCATGTTTGTTCTTTAATAAATAAACAAACTTTTTACCGAATAATTTAAGAAATGTTCATTAAACGTTTAGTTCATTCGAAAAATTAATCAATATGATCTTAAACTATTAAAAAACTTGAAGAATAACTTCAATATGTGTATGTGGTCCATGAATATTCATATCTCTAACATGTCAATTTTCCTATAACAAGTAGCCAACATTGATCATAAGCAATTCCACAATTGTATACTTATGTATGACAGGAATTGGAAAGTAGAAACCAATTTTAGTAAATTTTTCAATATTCATTTACGTAGCTACTAATATATTTACATCAAATTCTCTACTCACTTTTTTTTTCTCTCTGTCATTCATGTTAAACCGTCATATATCTTATTTATACCATTAGAATTGAAGTCGACATGTATGATATAATTTTATCAAGTCAGAAAGTCTATACGCAGCCAACACATCATCTCTCTATATCAGTATGGCGCTAATCCCATTAGAAATTAAAGCGTGTCCTGGCGCCTCATACTATCATAATGACAATATGTATGGCTAGGAACTACATATTATTTGCCTCGGTGATAACCCTACTTGCAACGTTTAAGGCATAAGTTCAATAAGGTACATAAAGTATATTCTCTTATTTCACAAATGTGAACTTACTTTTATATAATCTCATAACCAGTAAGGAATAAAATTAAGTTTTTCTTATTGCGTGTATGTTGTATTGTTACTGTTTTTGGGCTGTTTGAAAAAAAAACATATTTAAATTCTTTTGCAAAACGCCTAAACACAAGATACATGGGATAGGTGTTGGGATTTTATAAACTAGGTAACCAATTAGCTACGAGTACGCAGCGAAATGGGTCTAGTTTTCGCATATAGATTAACACATATAAATTAAACAAGTAATTTACTAACATTTTGTTTATTGAATTAAATCAATAAACAAACGCCAGATCTTGATCTTGAAACGAGTGATTAAATTACCACCTCTACGGTTGTTCACACAAACACGTCAACCAAGTATGAGTCGATTGCTAGTCAACCTTCACGAACCAAACACTATGTGTTGAATCGATCACCAAACGCACCCTTATGAGCTTGAACTAGTCGAAAACCAAGTAAACCCTAATTAGGGTTTCCACCGAAAAACCTAGAACCGAATTTGGTTAGGGTTTTAAAACCAAAACCGAAAATCAATTTAGGGTTAAATTCGGTTAGGGTTTAATAACCAAAACCGAAAACCCTTAATTGAGTTTTGTGTATCGTCGAGCTAGGAGAACACCAAACAAACACCTTTGTGTAGATCTTGTATCGTCGAACAAGGAGGATAAACAAAATCAAGAACCCTAAAAGGGATCTTGATTGAAATTTGGTTGGAGGGGAAAGGCTAAAACCGAAAACCCTTATTAGGGTTTCAGTCAAATAAAGGATAGGGAGAGGGCCGATTTAGGGTTTTGATTTGTGATGAATGAGTGAATAATGAGGTTTAGGGTGGGGGTTTATATAGGCACCCAACCCTAAAGCTTTTAGAACAAGATAAGTATCTTTTTCATATTTATCATAAAATCTTTCTCCTCCCTTCTTCCCGTTTCCTTAAACTGAACAAACACCCCTTTCTAGAACCTTTAGGGGATTCGGCCAACAATGGGCTCCCCGGGGTTCGGGTTTTGTTCGTTTTAGTCCTTTGGTTTTTATATTTAAACTATTCGTTAAACTAGTTAAACTATTAACATAAATTAACGACTATTTAAATTATATTGTGAAGTAAAACATACTCTTCGTGTTTAACGCGTGTGCCCCCTATACACTCACGTATTTCTAACGTATAACTTCCCAGCAGGTACTCAGTTTACCCCTTCAAAAATTAACATGAAATGGTCCCCTGGGCTTGAGTTGACTTTCACTTTTAGTCCGTTGACGTATTTTTTCACTTTAGAAAAAAAATTTCCACTTAAATTTTTCTTACTTTTTATTCAATTATTTTTTTTTTACTTTTTTTTCTTAAATTTTTTTTCACTTTTACAACTTTTTTTTTCAACCGCTTTCATGACTAAAAAAAAATTACTTTTTTTTCTTTAATTTTTTTTAAAGTTGCGTAAAGTAAAAGTATAATAAGTGTCAAAAAAAATTAGTGTCAATTTTTTTTAAAGTTGCGTAAAAAATTAGTGTCAAATTTTTTTTTAAAGTTGCGTAAAAAATTAGTGTCAAATTTTACAACTTTTTTAAAGTTGCGTAATTTTTTTTAAAGTTGAAAAAAAAATTTCGTGACAAAAACATTTTATACTTTTTTCATTTATTCATACAACAATTTTTCTTACCACTTAAAAAATTCCACTAATTATTTTTTTATACTTATTATACTTTTACTTTACGCAACTTTAAAAAAAATTAAGAAAAAAAAAGAATTTTTTTTAGTCATGGAAGCGGTTGAAAAAAAAAGTTGTAAAAGTGAAAAAAAAAATTAAGAAAAAAAAGTAAAAAAATTTAATTGAAATAAAAAAATGTAAGAAAATTTTAAGTGGAAAGAAAATTTCTAAAGTGAAAAAAAGTCAACGGACTAAAAGTGAAAGTCAACTCAAGCCACAGAGACCATTCATGTAAATTTTTGAAGGGGTAAACCTGGTAACCTGCTGGTAGCAGGTTACATTACATATATCGATCAAAATTTGAAATCATTTTGAGAATACTTGTAATATAATTAGTTGGTTACGTATTTCAGTCTTTTGAAAATACTATCTTGTGTATCTATAGCTTTCACCCTAACAAGAATGACTATTTATAGCATGCTTGACCAAGTACTTAGTAGGAGGCATGTCTCTTTCGTGTCACATGAAACCTAGAGGCAATCCATAAGTGTACGTGGTGGATAGGGTCGATAGAATATTAAAAGAAAAAGATAAGATGACTTTGGTTCTATATCGACATCTTTTACATAGTAAAGGAAAACGTCAAGTACGATATTCGTATTTCAAAAAAATCAAATCATACTAAATTTAGTAATATTTTTTTTAATTAGAATTTCTTTTTAAGATTTTTTAAATTATTTTTAATTAGAAAAGTCAAAATATTTCCAAAATTGGCAAAAAAAATACCCCACGTTTTTATATAGTGAAAAAAAGAGAATTAAACATAAAAGTATAAGTGTAAAAAACATAATGAAAAAAACTTAGAAAAGATGGGAGTAATTTTACAAAGATTAAGGTCTAATGAAATTAAAAAAAATTATTATCAAAACTAAGAAGGAAAAGGACGTGATAATAACTATGTATGATATAATCCTATGCAATTTAAATCAAACCTCACAAACAAATTATTAATAAGTAATCAAAATTTTATGTTAAAACCCCGTGCGTGCACGGGGTATTATAACTAGTAATCAATTAAAAGACAAGACTTTAGGACTCGATAAGAGTTTGAATTTATAGAAAAGTAACCATGATTTTTTAGAATTTCTTTACTTTAGTTTTGTACAAGACTTTTGCATGTCATGACTTGCATGTTAAATTACTTTATTTTTTTGAACGGCGACTTTTATTAAGAAAAACTAGCAAGGAGCTAGAAATTACAAAGAAATAAGAGACGGGTTTTTATACCAATCGTCCCAGCTAAACAAAGTATTGCATCTATACCGACACCAGTAATAAGAACTACAAATAATCTCATCAAAAAACGTCTCCTTAGATTTGGGCTTGGCCTCGAACATTTTCTTATTACGAAAATTCCACAGAAGCCACCACATCACAAAAAAATACCTTGGAACATGATTTTATTCTTCTTCGGCAGTTTTACATTATCGATCCAAGACCTCCATTCTCCGTAAGAGTTAATATCCATAAAAGGCACGTCCCACCACCGATTTATTAATTTAGAAATCTTCTTTGCCGTGTTACAAGCGAAGAACAAATGATCATTGGTTTCAATCCCGACATCACAATTTCACACAAGATAGAGACTCAATATCTATACCACGTCAGGAAATGTTAAATCTAGAGTCGGTCGAGCTCGTCATGTACCCCTCCAAGCAATGGTGGTTCACTTTGTTGTGAACATAACGAAACCACCTAGTCTTTTAGATCACCTTTTCGGAAGTAATCGAGAATCTATCATGTTTCTTGAGAAGCCACGGTATAACCACCCAGAATTGTTTCAAATGTCCAAGACCATGTAATCAAAGAGAACTGAGTAAGCACCACAGGGTTAGTCACTTTCCCGCTAACTCTTCAACTTGAGTGAGTACCAAGCCTCCTCTCGGATGTCTCCGAAACGAATGTTAAAGAACTATTATGCGCAAGGTTTTTTGACCTACTGTAGATTTTTTGCTGTTTTTCCCCACCGAGAGCATACGCACTAGGGAATCTATTCTTAAGCATGCCCCCTATCACCACCACATGTCAATCCCAAAATAAAGTAGAAAGGCCATCCAAGTTTCTTCTTCATGAACAAAAGCAGTTACATACCCTTTTCCTCTCAAGCCTCCTAACCTCTTTTATAATATTAATCCAACATGAATTAGCTCCTTACCCGAAATCTCTTCAATCTATCCATTGGCTCCGAGTATAGCACTGATAACACGAGATCCCCACAAGCGTAGGCTCATGGGCCAAAAATCTCCAAAATCATTTAAAATCAATCCTTCTATTAAGAGCATAAAGACCATAAAAATACCTAGACCCACCATTATCTCATTAGGAGCAAAGCCTTCTTCCCATTGAACCCACGAAGCTTTTTTTACCCGAACTCTCATACCATTGAAGAATTTACTTCGAAGAGATTCCAGAATTTGAATACACCTGCAGGTAACTTAAACATTGACATGTGAAAAAATATCATCGATCCAAGTAACCGAAGTTTGATTACATGAGCTCCCTCCAATCGAATAACAATTTTTCGATCTTCCATCTTGATTGAATTTATTCATGTCCCCTCCAACATAAGAACCAAGATAATAAAACAGGGAGCTTTAAGAACAAGACATCCAATTTGGTCGCCGCCTCGAGAGACTTACCCATTATCAACTTCAATGCCCATGAATTTAGGCTTTTCACATAGTTGATTTTTTAAAACCTGAAAACCCTTATGAAAACAATCAAGAACATGGATAAGAAGAAGTTATATTACTTTCCGTCCATTCACCTATAAAAACCGCATCATCCGCATAGAACATGTGCGAAAGATTAACCAAACCACCAACATCGATACCATGGAACATACCCGCATCAACCACTCTTTGAAATGAAATATGGAGACTTTCCATGATTAATAAGAAATAAAAAAGGAGATAACGATCACCCATGTTTAAGACCTCTACCAAAATGAAACTCGTCCGGTTTGGGACTACCATTGATATGAAAGACCCTTTCGAAGAATGAAGACAACATTGAATCCCATTTGTCCCAATTATCCCAAACCCAAACTCGCCTAAAACATCATCAAGAAAATCCCCACCTTACCAAGGGTCATATGCTTTTTAAAAGTCCACTTTTGAAAAGACGAGGAGTTTGTTTTTTTCTTCTTCTTACGACCAAGACATGACTTCATTTAAAATAAAAGGCCCATCAAGAATTTTGGCCTATCTTTAAAGAAAGCCGATTTGACCTCATTAAATAATTCCCCCCCAAGACATCCAACAAAGACGATTAGTTAAAATGCTTAGCAATGATTTTTGATATAGCTACTAATGAGGCTAATCGGTCTAAATTTCCTTAACAAGATTACATCCGGAATTTTCGGAATTAAGACAATAAAGATTAATTACACCCATTTGGGTAAATCAGAAAATTTAAAAAAATACCTCACCGCTTCACAAACATCCCTATCCACAAGATGCCAAAAGTGTCTGAAAAAACCAAACGTGAATCCATCCGGACCCGGGGCTTTGTCGGTACCACATTCCCAAACCGATTTCTTAATTTCATCATTAGAAACCTCCCTCTCCATATGATACTGTTTAGCACATGAAAAGAACTCTGATTAGGAAAAGTCAAGACTAAAAGAATGCAGTTAGGTTGGTCCGGGCATAACCAAAACGACTGGCAAAATGGGCGAGAAACACTTTCTTGACATCATTCCGGGTTTTCAATCCAAATACCATCAACCATAACCCCCCAAATATTTTGAATGTGTACGCCTGTTTGTTTTATGATACCATGAAAAAAACCGTGAATTACGTCATCTCCTTCTACGCCCATTTAAATTTTTACCTTTTGAGCCCTTTCCTTCGATTCTAAATTATCTATCTATGGATTATGTATGAATTAATAGCTAAGCGGTGGAATTGACCAGCTCTTCATCCCAAGCCCTCTATCACTATCCACAGAACAGATTTCCTCCAACTGTTTTTTAAGTCTAAGCTGATCGTTTTTTCCGTGTCCCCCGAATTACGTCTTATCCAAATACGAATTCGATTCTTAAGAATTCTATAGTTTATTCATCAAACTTAGGAAGAGCATTATTTCCCCCATAGGACTGTTTTTTCCAAGTGTTACCCAACAAATGTGTTAAAACCATCCTAACTCAAGCCCATATGGAAAAAACGAAATGGAGTAGGCCCTAACGTAACCAATTTTTCTTTAAGAATAATAGGCCCGATGATCTCGACACGAACCTTCTCACAGAAGTTAATAGCTTTAATGTTCGGGCTCCCACTAATAACACTCTCCGAAACCAAGAATCATCTAAGCTTGCGTCTATCTTTTGTTGCGGATCTATACACCAAGTAAAGCACATCGCACCTAAGTTAACTTCAACCAATCCCCGAATACAAAATAAAAGAATTAAATCTATGAGCACCATGTGGATTAAAATGATTCCGAATCTACAATTTCACACAACCTCATTAAAATCACCGCATGATAAAAACATCCCCTTTCCTACTTGATCTTACCTCGAAACAAGAAATTTCCCAAAAGCCTGTTTCTTTCTTTTACCTCTGAGGAGCATACACACCAATAATCAACATATTCTTTTCCCGTAACCTCCACTTACCTCTAGTAATCACAAATAATCAACACCGTCAGCACTGTTTTTTGCAAAAAGAATTAGTATCCCCATACTCAAGGATACCTCCCGAATTTCCAACCGCCTCACTATACACATAATCAAAAACCGAATTTCCCCCCAACAGATGTTTCACCAGAAGTCCTCAATCATTTTCCATTTTTGTTCTTGTATAATACTAAAAAATTCAACTTTATTTTTGATACTAAGACCTTTATACGCCAATCCTTTCCTTGCCTTATTGGGCAAGGCCCTTGTATATTTAAAGATAGAAAATTCATCTATAACCTACTTTCCCCTCCTCGTGTTTTTCCCCCAATGAGTTCTTCCAAATTTCTATGACTCCTTCCATGTTTTAATCCCATAACCTGTCCCAACTTTTATCACATCCTTCAAGTAAACTCCCAACATGGATCCCACCTGTTCTAAGGAATTCAGAAACCTTGAAGTGACCCGCAGATATAGACCCATTACACTTCCTATTCAATTTTATCAACATCACCAGCCTCACTGAATACATCATTCTGGTCTTACCTTCTTCTTCTGATGTGTCATTTTCAACAATTATGTTCCAAAGTGTGAAACCTTGTTTTGTGGGATGCTTCAAACTATGCTTCAAAATTGTAACCTTACCATCCAATTTATTCTGACGCTTAAGTAGAGAAAATAAATTAAAATGGGGTTCCTTCCGAAACTTCCTTTTCCTCTTTTTCGAAAATATACCATCCACAAGATAATTTCCCAGCTCCTCCAGTCTTCAACATAAAGAATCATGTACTATCTCACCATCACATGTTCATCCTTGATTTCGTTCTTTTTAAACTTCACCTTCTCACCATGGAGTTTTATCAACTTCCTTTTCGTATTCATCTGTGAATTCCGGGACCCAACCTTGAGTTTCATTAGCTCTAATCCAATACATCTTACCTCGGTGAGTGATTTTAAAATCTTCTCTGATACTATTTCCTGCCTTCAAATAAACACAAAGTCTTTTAGAATGAAAACAAGTCTCATCCTGATCATCCACATCGAGCAATTTTCCCCACTTTTCAGCAATTCTAGTAAATGTATTATTTGTCCATAACTTGAAAGGAACACCTTCCACTTCGACCCACGCAATCCTACCATCAACCTCGAATTCGTTTGTAGCCTTTATAACCTGAGAAAACCATGACATGACACTAACACATTTTTTGAATTTTTCCATTGATTCTCAGTTGATTGAAATCCAACGATAACCCATTTTTCACCCATATATTTTGATAACAATATCGGAAAAGCCTTCATTCCCCAAAGCCATTTTCAGATTGGCTAGAGAAGCAAAAACTTTAACCCGTCCGAAAAAAGAGCATTATCACCATTCATAGACATAACACATTCATCTCCCAAAACTATCGATGGTTCTGAAATCTTACCAACCAACTTCGTCTTTTGTAACCCCATTGAACACACCCCTGTAAAGATTTTTCAATACCTTAAACTCCCACTCAGGGTATTTTAGTCACGGAAGCGGTTGAAAAAAAAAGTTGTAAAAGTGAAAAATTTTAAGAAAAAAAAGTAAAAAAATTTAATTGAAATAAAAAAATGTAAGAAAAATGTAAGTAGAAAGAAAATTTCTAAAGTGAAAAAAAGTCAACGGAATAAAAATGAAAGTCAACTCAAGCCACATAGACTATTCATGTAAATTTTTGAAGGGGTAAACCTGGTATATATCGATCAAAATTTGAAAGCATTTTGAGAATACTGATAATATAATTAGTTGGTTACATATTTCAGTTTTTTGAAAATATTATGTTGTGTATCCATGTCTTTCACCCTAATAAGAATGACATTTATAGCATGCTTGACCAAGTACTTACTAGGAGGCATGTCTCTTTCGTGTCACATGAAACCTAGAGGCAATCCATAACTGTACGTGGTGGATAGGGTCGATAGAATATTAAAAGAAAAAGATAAGATGGCTTTGGTTCTATATCGACATAGAATGATAAAACAAAAGATAAGTTAGAGATTTTTATTTACAACTACAATTACGATCAAATTCACTCTATTTTATTTCTTTACTTTAGTTTTGTACAAGACTTTTGCATGTCATGACTTGCATGTTAAATTACTTGTTCGCTTTTAAGAAAAAAAACGTTGTTCGTGTTCATTTATGTTTATTCATTTAGACACTAAACAATCATATATGAACGTAGAGAAGTAAAAATAATATTATGTTTTACAAATATAGTTTTGTTTATAAAAAAGCTTGTTCCTCAATGATACCTCACGTTGTGTAAGAAAATCCTTAACTAAATAGCTGTGGGCTAAAGTACTGCTTAGGACATATGTAATAAATTTGAGGTATATATAGTGTGAGATAGTTAGTTGTCATTAAAAAAATTGTTTTGTTTATGTAAACTAATTTTAAAAGTATAATAAAAAGATACGATATATGAATATAAACAAAATAAATGAACATAAATGAATGCATATTATCCATGTTCGTTAACTAATCGAACGTAAAATATTATCCATATTTATTAATATAATAAATAAATAAAAATTTTACCGATAAATTCATGAAATATTACTAAACGTATGGTTCATTTACCTTAATCAGTATGATTTTAATCAGTATGGTGGTCCATGCACATGCACATATCAACATGTCAATTTCCCTATAACAAGTAGCCAACGTTGATCATAAGCAATTCCACAATCGTTATAATTTTGTCTGATAGGAATTAGAAAGTTTCAGTAAATTTTTCACGATTCATTCATGTAGCTACTAAAATAGTTACATCAAATTCCCTACTCACTTTTTTTCTCTGTCTTTCATGTTAAAACTTTATATATCTTACTTTATACCATTTGAAGTCGACATTTTATGATTTTATCAAGTCAAAAAGTCTCTACGCAGATAACACATCAATCGCCAATCCCATTAGAAATTATATCGTGTCTCGGCGTCTCATACTTTGATAATGATAATACGTATTGCTTGGAACTACACATTATTGCCTTGGCGATAACCCTACGCATAAGTTAAGTTTCTATAAAGTACATAAAGTATAGTCTCTTATTTCACTGTTGCGAACGTACTTTTTATATAATCTCATAACGAGTGAGTAATAAAATTAAGTTTTTCTTAATGCATGTACGTTGTATTGTTATTGTTTTTGGGCTGGTTGAAAAAAGTATCTTTAATTTCTTTTGCAAAACGTCTAGACACAAAATACTGTTGTGTCTGCTATAAGACTTCTCTTTGATAGCAATCTGCTAGTTATCTCAGTGATGGATATTTTAAAGCTCATTAGCTCCTTCAACTTTTCAACTTATTTGGTTAAACAGCCACTCGAATCTTTGTAAGAGTTGTTTTGATTAATTGACCGCTTTTAACCATAAGCAGCAGCCTTAATCAGAACACAATACTTGTTTATTACATCCCGCACCTCAAACGACTTTCGTTTGCGTCAAAAACAAATTTAACGTTTACTCCTAAATTCATAAACAAACTATACAACGTGGTACCTTGTTGCCCATTCAGTTAGAGTATGACCCATTTAAGTTTGTGCATGGTTGAGGGCAATTCCACGACATTCAGCTACATATTTTTTTAGCTACATTGAGCTACCTCTCATTCCGCACCCAACATCAACTATACTTTTCGGTTACTTTTCTATATCACATGCAACAAAATTCATACGGAATATTCATTAGCTAGTGTTCCGGATCACCCGCAACAAAACTCATATGGGAGGGTGAATAATACAGTCTACAAATATTATCATCGAAAATATTATTCACAAAGTACTGTAACATGAGTCATAAGTCTGTTCATTCAACATATCATAATTATCATTCGAAATCAATAATCACATATTTAAGTTAAACAAACCAAACAAAAAACATCAAACACGCGTATATTGCAGCACCATAGTTTGCATTTACATGAATCGCCAAATTAAATCTAGCACTCGCAAAATTTATACAAATAGACATTATTACAATAGTACATTTGTTGAATCGACTTTAACTTATGCATTCAAATTTGTTTAGTTACAGTTACCAAATATTTGTCAAACTGTTAGAAGCTCAAAAAGTTCAAACTTCGTTGTCTATATGTTATTGTTTTTTTTTTGAACAGCAAGATTTATTAAAAAAAAACTAAATACGCTAACAAGAACCTTGGACCAGAGGAAAAACATCATAAAGCGTTTAGAGGGTCATTTAACCACGCAACCCCTACCTAACATGAATTTTCATACACCCTTTATTCCCCAAAAAGAAAAGTATGAGAAACAATGTCATCAAAAATCATCTTTTTTCGCGGCTTCTTCGAGGAGAAAAAGGAAGCGTTCCTAAACTTCCAAATATGCCACCACATGGAGACAAAAGAAGCTTCTATAATTCGCTTTTGAAAGCTAGTGAGGCTTAAGACCGTTGAACCACGAATCCCATGAAGAAGGATCACCAAAACTAGGGACATGAATGTTTCACCAACGACCAAACAACCGAACTAAATCCAAGGACATTGAACAACTAAAGAAAAGATGGTTACGAGATTCAATACCAGCCTCATAATTCGGACACAAAACACAAGGTATATCAATGCCTCTATTATAAAGATTGGACCTGGTAGGAAGTCTATCAAGAAGCATGCGCCACCAAAAAATATTAAGCTTGATAGGGAGAACCTTAGACCATCTAGTATGCGAAGGGGCAATAACGAGAACATGCTTATCAATCTCTTCTCTAGCCTATTTAACAGAGAACACACCAAGCCCATGTAAAGTCCAAGACCAACGATCACTAGCCGATGAAAGTGTGACCGAAGTAAGCAATTGAACAAGCTTAAAAAACTGTGAAAGCTTAATACCTGAACGAGGAGGCCGTCGAAAAGAGCAAGCAACTGTAGGAGCCTGCAATTTAATAGCCACCGACACGTCTTTTTGAAGCTCTAAATTAAATAGCCTGTAAAATCTTTCTTTGAAGCATAGATCGCCGCACCATCTGTCTTGCAAAATCTTGTGACGTTGCCATTACCAATTACTAATTTGCAGAATTTCATCAGGTCTATTCCTTTATCCTTTAACTTGATAGTGGCTTTAATAATCCGACTCAGAACCCGATACGAAGTGTGATTTTGCAGCCCTCTAGAATTACCATGAATGGATTTAATGACCTTAGTCTAGAGGCTTGATAGAGAAGACAATAATCTCCAAATCCATTTGAACATCAACGTAAGATTAAGAGCATTGACTGTTAACTCCAAGACCTCCTTGATTCTTATGCGCCAACACCTTCTTCCAAGAAACCCACGTGATCTTGCGATCATCAGGATCTGCTCCCAAAAAGAATTTATTATGAAGCTTTTCTAAATGAGATAGAATTCCTTCAGGAACCTTAAACAACGACATATAATATGTTGGAATGGCACCAAGAACCGATTTGATAAGGGTGAGTCTTCCCCCAACAGATAGGGATTTAGCTTTCCAGGAGGAAAGCTTGTTCGACACCTTTTTAACTACCTCGATCCAAGAATTAACCCGTGTCATGTTATCACCAACCTTAACACCCAGATAAGTAAAAGGGAGGTTATTGCCTAAGCAACCAAAGCTATAAGCCATAAGGTAAACATCAGTGTTGCGAACGCCGACACCATAAAGGCTGCTTTTATAGACGTTTACTTTCAACCCCGAAGCAAGAAAAAAACAGTGTAACATCATCATGAGGACACTGACATTAGAGCAGGACCACTTACCAATAAACATAGCATCATCAGCATCAAATAAATGAGAAATAGGCATTAGTCTCATACTTATAAGGACTTGTCTTTTGATTGTATGAGCTTATTTCAATTTTGGTATATATACAATTCACCTTTTAACGAAAATAAACTTTACACTGTCTCTTAAACTACAGCTCGCCGACTCGTTTATGGTTTATTTTCCACCGACTTCATGTGACGGCGTGAGGTTGTATATGTGACGGCGTTACCAGGAAAATATGACGATGTCAAGAAGCCCGTCTCAGCCCACTGACCCGTCACAAAACATCTCTAAAAATCACTTTCTGGGCACTTCTAGTGACGGCGTCAACCATGCCGATCACAATCCTCAAACTTTGTTTTTTCTTCAGTTCTTCATCCAAATAAGTCCAAAACTTGTACGTTTATAGCAAATGCCTTCTCAAAGACCCGAAGAATAAAAAGAAAGGATCTAAGGCAATAAATGATACAATGTGCAAGATTTTAGAGGCTAAATGACCCCTAAAAATAGTAAAAGTTTCATTTATATATGGTTAGTATATATAAATTATGAAATATGTGTTTCATGTCTTAACAGCGAAAATTAGGCACATATGGTAATCCTCACCAGTATTCGAGCCTAATAGGGACTTTGGTCTAATGAATACACGAAAAAAATCAGGCCTTGTGTCAACGAAATTTCTGCTGCCAAACACGTAAGTAATAAATTACACTTTACGTAAATAATTATGCATATACACATATAAGCATTTAAGTAAACAAAAAACACTTTGTGTTGCAACAGGGGTGTTTGGCTACTGCATTGGCTACAAAAGTTAGGGCAAAAACAAGCACCCGTATATTCTTTTGTATATAACATGTATATTTTTTAACTAGACTCAAAAATTGGAAGACACCCGGAAGAGCAGCTAAGATATTGGGACAAATTTTTCCGAAAAAAGAAATACTGAAAACAGTCTTAGGTACACGAAGTGATCACGTTCGTGAAGTGGTTTGAAATATTAGAGGTGTTTCAGGTTCTTTTGTCGGCTTATGCTTCGTCTTCAAGTTACTATAATGGTGCATAGGCATATACACAAGAAGAAGTGGATAATATCATAAAGAATAATAGAAAAGGATTTAAATCAACTATTAATAGGATGTTTAGTAGGTTGGTGAAAGCGTTCTTTAAGAAAGAAGTTGCTGAGTGAGTGTCTTTCACCTTTTAGCTTTTGAGAGTTATGTATTTCACCTTTTGGCTTTTTAGTAAATTACAATAGATCTAGACTATATATGTTATATATGGGACTACCAACCCTAATACTAAATCATATATATGCATGTATATCCCAAACACTTCATTGGCATTATCGTATTTCCATCATTTATGGTAATTTGCTACATTAATTCTCACCGTTCAAATTCATTTCATGCAATAATTGAGTGGTATATTGCACTTCCACCATTCAAATTCATTTCATGCCTTCAATAACAATAAAGCAACATTTTAGTAAATAAGTGTTGCATTTAAGGATCTAACGCAACATTATTTTCTGAGTGTCGCATCTTATACAGTAAAATACAACACTTTATAAAAGTGTTGCATTTTCTTAAAGGAAAAGTGCAACACTTTGGTTTAAAGTGCTGCAAATCTTATTCAATCACGTAACATTGTAAAAAGTGCTGCACAACATTTTGGAAAGTGTTGCATTTACATAGGTTTTAGATCAATTCACTACGACAAAATGAAGCTAATGCAAGACTTTTAAAATATGTTGCTTTTTAAAGAACATTGAACATTAAAAACATTTTTATGTTAAATGTTGCATTTATAAATCTAATACAACATTTTTTAAAAGTGTTGCAAACCCCTTTTAAAAAAAGCTAAATATAATAAATTTTTTAAAGAGCCTCCTACCCCTCCAAAATGAAATTTTAGGTTAAACTGTTCCCGCCCTATCAATATTTTTTCCCCAAATCAGCTTTTCCCCTTTCTTACCCAAAGCTAAAAAAATCAGCCTCCCAAAAACTCAAACCGTTGTTCATTTATCTCCAGAATCATATGCTTTTAAATTGCTTTCCACTCTAACATCACCTTGCTAATCATCCGTAATTGGTTTTGCAGCTAAGATTGATCGACTCTAAAGCCCTTATCAAGGCAACAAATTAGAGCTACTTCTATCGCTATCGTATGTATATTATCATGTTTGATTTGTCTTTTTATTATCTTATTTCATTAAGTAACATGACTTACAAATTGTTGTATTTTTTAATTTTAAAAAATAGTTATATTGTCACTGTATGTATTGGGCGTGAAATCGATCGACATAATGGTTATTATATTGCTCTTTGGAATTCCCTATGAACTAAAGTGCCACTACCAATACCCTATATAAACCTTGTGAATGATATCAAGACTGTTTCGGGATAAGGGATGCATATGTGTTAATATGTAACTTTCTTGGATTAGTTGTAGGCTTATCTATGTATGCGTATGTGTTACTTTGTTTGAGCCTTAATTATCA
>BQNB010103172.1:4294-24087 GCA_026074375.1 Tanacetum coccineum | reverse complement strand
TTGTTGGGGATACCACCGCAACGACAAGTTGAGTTCCGTATAGACTTAGTTCCTAGAGCGACGCCGGTCATGAAGTCTCCTTATCGTTTGGCACCCTCGGAAATGCAAGAATTGTCCAAGCAACTTCAAGAGTTGCAAGACAAGGGTTTCATACGACCTAGCCGTTATTCGTGAAGAAGAAGGATGGATCATTTTATAGGTGTATCGACTATAGGGAGCTAAACAAAATAACTATTAAAAACTGTTATCTACTCCCTAGGATTGATGACTTATTTGATCAGCTGCAAGGAGCATGTTATTTCTCTAAGATAGATCTTCGGTCAGGATATCATCAGCTACGGTGTGCATGAGGATGACATTCCAAAGACCGCATTTCGAACGAGATATGGACATTTTAATTTTACGGTTATGCATTTGGGTTAAACCAATGCCACTAGCGGTCTTCAGACTGATGAACCGGTGTGGAAACAGTATCCTAGATAATTTGTCACTGTCCATCATTGATGACATTCTAATCTACTAAAAGATGAAGGAAGAGCATGAAGTTCACTTGGAGTTGTGTTGGAATTACTGAAAAAGGAGAAGTTGTATGCGAAGTTTTCAAAGTGCGAGTTTCGGCTACAGGAAGTGCATTTCCTTGGACACCTGTTTAACCAGAGTGGTATTCACGTGGACCCAAGTAAAATAGAGGCGGTGAAGAATGAAGCTCTACACGCTGTTGGAAGTTTCCGATCATATTTTAGATTACTGGCATATAGAGTATCATCGTGAATTTCTCCAAGATTGCTAAACCCCTTACTTCGCTAACTCAGAAAAACCAAAAGTATGAGTAGGGCAAAAAGAGGAAGAAGCATTTCAGACCTTAAAGAATAATCTGTGTGATGCTCCTATCTTGTCGTTACCAAACGGAATTGAAGATTTTGTAGTTTACTGCGATGCATCGAATCAAGGACTAGCTTAGTATGCTCTGCAAAGAGGTAAGTAAATCGACTATGCTATCGAGACACTAAGATTCACTGAGCAGAATCAACAACACACTACCTAGAGTTGGGAGCTGTTGTGTTTGCTCTTAAGACTTGGAGGCATTACTTGTATGGCCCGAAGAGTGTCATCTACATGGACCACAAGAGCCTTCAACATATTTCAAACGGAAAAGAAAGGGGTGTGTAAAAAAAACAAAGTGATTGAATATGCACCAAAGGAGGTGGATCAAGCTGTTTAGTGATTATGAGTGTGAGATTCGCTACCATCCTGTTAAGGTAAATGTGGTGGCTGATGCATTAAGTAGGAAGGAATAGGTGAAACCTAGACGTGTTTGAGCAATGCTATGACTATTCAGTATGGAGTGAAGGAGATGATAATGGTAGCCCAGAGTGAGACGTTCAAACATGAGAACGTTCTTGTAGAAAGACTACATAGTTTAGATCAGGCAGATGGAAAAGGTAAGGGAAGCCGGGAGTTTTGTATTTTCTGGAGAGGATATGGGAACCTTTATACTTTTGTGCATCCTGGAGCTGAATAAGATGTACCATGACTTGCGTGACATGTATTGGTGGCCAGGAATGAAGAGGGATATTGCTATCTATGTTAGTAAGTGTTTGACTTGTGCAAAAGTAAAGGCTGAGCATCAAAGACCTTCGGGTTTACTGCAACAACCTAAGATACCAGAGTGGAAGTGGGATAAGATTACTATTGATCTTATTACCAAATTCCCTAGGTCGAGAAGTGGGCATGACGTGATATGGGTAATAGTCGACAGACTTACCAAATCAGCTCATTCTGTAGAAATTCATGGAGGATTTTAGTACGGAGAAGTTAGTCAGATTATATATAGATGTAATTGTGGCACGTCATGGAGTGCCCGTGTCGATTATTTTGGATCAATATGGGCGATTTACTTCACACTTTTGGCAAACAGTACATAAAGTGTTAGGGACAAGATTAGACTTGAGTACTGTTTATCATCCTCAGACGGATGGACAAAGTGAGCGTACAATTCAGACCTTAGAAGATATGTTAAGGGCATGCGTTATAGATTTTGGTGGTAGTTGGGATGTTCATCTACCATTAGCCAAGTTTTCTTACAACAACAATTATCATTCGAGCATTCGGTGTGCCCTGTTTGAGGCCTGTATGGTAGTTGAATGTAGGTCGGCCGTGTTTATGGGCAGAGATTGGAGATGGTAGTTTGATTGGACCCGAGTTAGTATTAGAGACGACAGATAAGGTGGTATTGATAAAGGAAAAACTCAAAGCAGCGAGAGATCATCAAAATATCTATGCGGATAAGAGACGTAAACCGTTAGAGTTTGAGGTGGGTGATTGGGTATTATTAAAGGTGTCTCCTTGGAAAGGCGTAATGCGTTTTGGAAAGAAGGGTAAGTTAGCACCGAGATATGTAGGACCGTTTGAGATCCTTGAAAGGATTGGTCTTGTAGCTTATAGATTGAGGTTACCTGAGGAGTTAAGTAGCGTGCATGACACCTTTCATATGTCAAATCTGAAGAAGTGTCTGGTGGATGCTAATTTGCATGTGCCATTGGGGGAGATCAAGGTCGACAAGACACTTCATTTTATCAAAGAACCTGTAGAGATTATGGATCGAGAAATTAAGAAGTTAAAACATAGGAAAATAGCGCTTATGAAAGTTAGGTGGAATTCAAAATGTGGTCCTGAGTTTACTTGGGAACACGAAGACCAGATGAGGATTAAGTACTCACAGTCTTTTCATGAGACGATATTATTGAGCCTGCTAGTTAAATCTCAGGATGAATTTCCTCAAGAGGGATTCTGTAAACATTCGTGATTTAATCAGTTAGTGATCTTTAAGAAATGCTCAGAGTTCATAATTGAGTGTTTCTTGGTGCTATGTTCAATTATGTGTGCTAAGTGGTTTAATAGTTTATGATAACATTTGAGGTGTATGATCATCTCAGTTTGAGTGTGTTTGTGTTTGGTGATAAGTATTCCTTTCGTTCACGAATAGTAATAATGGAAAAGTAATAGCGTATTGCATGTAATGCTACGTAAATAGTTGAATGATTTTGTATTAAGCGTTTATGAAAATCGTATTATGATTGAAATAAGTTAAGTGAGTGAAATTTGGCGAATTAGGGTAGACTTTCTAAATATATAAAGTGAAATGTAAAATGAAAAGTTATTTTTAGAAGGTTAGTAAGTTGCATTTATGTAAAAAGGTTTACCTAAATTAGCTTAGGTTTTTATTAAAACTTAGGTAATAGAATATATAATTAATGTAATAAATAATTAGATAAAAAAAATTAAAGGGGTGTTCGACCGGTTGGGATAAAAAAAAGGAAACCAAGTTTAACTTAAAATAGGATTCTATTAGTATAAATACAAATTTAATAAAACCCTAAATCACTTTTTCTCTCTTCCTCTCCCTTTAATAGGCCAAACCTTTAAGAGAAGAAAAAAAGATTTTTTTAATCAAGAACGAGTTGGTGAATTAGTGTTTCAAGAATCAAAGTTTAAGGTAAAAGTATCAATTAAGCTTTTGTTTAATCTTTCTTTAAAACATGTAACAATTAAATATGATTGAATACAGGGGTTTTTAAAACTTCTTTAATTAAGGATGTTTTAATCATGCTAGAACTTTTAGGGTTTAATTAGGATCTTATTGGTGTAAGTGGTTAGAGTTAGATCGCTTTAATTCATGATTTAGAGTTGAGCAGAATTTAAGGCTGTGTTCAACTAATGATATATAGATGATAAAAACATGTTTTAAAATGATTCAAAAGCCTAAATTATAGTTCAAAGAATCTATTTTTCCCTCAACATGTAGAACCAAGAGAGAACAAGTTTAACAACCAATTAAGCCAAAATCAAAAGTGAGCCGTGGGTTTTTTTTCTTCAAAAAATAAGCCACGAATTTGAGCTTATTTAACCACATAAATCAAACACAAATCCACCCTTTGCTCTGATACCAATTGTAGGATCCCGATTAACACATACACTTCATATAACAACCACGAATCAAACTAGAAAATAGAGAGAGTTGATTTCTAGAGAGAGAAAGAAGAGAGAGAGAGAGAGTTGAGAGATAATTTATAAAAGAGAAATATATTAGAATGAAATCAACCTGTACCTTTTCCAAAGTGGAAAAGGTATATATATACCCTGACACAATAAGTGACGTGCGGGATATTTAACTAGGATCTGGGCTCGGGTTTTGCTTAGGATTAAACCCGAAACATATACAATATTAGATTAACTATCGAGCCTGATTCCCGATACTTTCCTATTACAACGTTAACTAATTGATTGACCGAGACTAACATACATAATGGACGAACTTCATGTTCGACTCAATATTTTGAGGCTAACACATTCTTTCTTTCTTTCTCTCTTTTTCTCTTCTCCTATCCTCTAAGTCTAACAAATCTTATGTTTTTAATTTTCTCATCTATCATCTATTGAAGAACACATCTCCGCAAGAGAGACACACAAGTTCCTAATCCACACTTGTTTGTTATAATTCGAGGGTCTCTTATACCCTTTCTTTTAGAATCGAGTCTCTAGGTTAGGTTAGGACTTGATTCATATCAAACAACTTTATTCAAGTTTGTTGTAAGGGAAGTCTTATATCTTTGTGATCAAGCCTAGATCATTGGGGATCTAGTTGGGGTTTGGTAAGCTTCCAATGGGAAGTTTTTAGTGGTCCTAGTAGATCTTAGTGGTCCTAGAGGTTAAGTCGAATCACAGGTTTTTAAGGGTGAATTCTAAGGGCGGAATACCATAGGGAGTAGCTCTTTTAGTGAGCATCGATCTTAGTGCATATCGGTGAAGCGAAGTTGTAATACGTTTATAGTCCACCATAAGGATTATACTAGAGTACTAGTATAAGTGTCGTGGATTCGCAACTAGATGTACGGATGGTAAACCCCCCCCCCCATCCTAAACTAGTATGTATTGTGGTGTCTCTTTCTCTCTCTCTCTATCTATCTATCTATCTATCTATCTATCTTCATCTACTGATTGTCTTCATCATCAAGTAGATCATTACACCACTTGGTTATTTGTAACTTGAAGTTTTAGAAACTTCAAAGAAGTTAAGATAATCGTATTCACCCCTCCCCCCTCTACGGTTTTACAATTTGTATCATAGCAGCTTACTCAATTTCAAGTGTTAAAGCCTTCCTGAGAAGTCGTTAACTTCTTTTTCAAAAATTTGAAATCCTAACTCCAGTTTTTGAAAAAGTTAAATAAAGATCCATGGCCCAAGATAAATATTTTGAGGGGTGCTCCATGCTAAGACCACATTTGCTAAAGGCCGAAGGGTTTTGCTTTTGGAAAACCCGCTTTGAGACTTACGGATATTGACTTATGGTAAGTCATCCAAAATGGCAACTTTGTTTTCGAAATGAAGGATCCAGAAACAAAGATGATGAAGGACACGCCATATGAACTTCTTAAGGATGATCAAAATAAGCAACTCGGCAAGAACAACAAAGACAAGATGACTCCTTACAACGCCCTACCGCGTAAAGAGTATGAATAAGTCTTTATGTGTAAAACCGTAAAGGAGGTTTGGCATACACTCATCATCACTCACCAAGGAAATTCACAAGTCAAGGATTGCAAGATTGATCTTCTCACTCAACAATATAAAAAGTTCTCAATCTCAAGTGAAGAAACTATTAATAGTGGTTTCATAAGATTCAATGTTATTATTACTAGTCTCAAATCTTTAGATCGAGACTATTCTAGCAAGAATCTTGTGAGGAAGTTTCTTCGTGCTCTTCCATTAAAATAGAGAGCCAAGGTGACAGCCATAGAAGAAGCCAAATACTTGGCTACACTTCCTCTTTACGAGCTAATTGGCAACCTCAAGCTCTATGAAATGATCTTGAAAAATGATGGTGTAGCTTCCAAGACCACTAAATAAAAGGTCAATTCGTTAGCTCTCAAAGCTAAAATCACTAGGGAACAAACTGGTGATGATAGTGATAGTTAAGGAGGAAGTGATGAAGATGCAGATGAAGAAGAAGCCAAAGCATTCAATATGATAGCAAAGAAATTTCGTAAGTTCTTTTGCAAGAATAATCGATTCGGAAACTGGGCTAATAGGTTCGCAAGAGGTCGTGGTAATAGATTCACAACAAAAGCGAGGTTTCTACAATTGCGGGGAAGAAGGTCATTTCATAAGTGAGTGTCCAAAGCCGAATGAGAACAAGGCTTTTGCCGGAGGAGCGTGAAGCGATAGGGAAGACGGAAACGAACCGCAAAACGATGCAACATGTCTCATGGAAATTGACTCTCAAGAGGTATTTCTAAACCATCTAGTTCTAATAATGATCTAGATATTGCTGATTTGCAAAAGGAGAATGAGGAACTCTTAAAGTTTAGCAAAAAAATTTCTAAAACTTGTGAAAAACTTTTGAAGAAAAATGTGCTCTTGAAAAAGAACATTCAAAACTACTTAGCAAAGTCAATGAACTCGAGCTTGAAGTAAAGAAACTTGCTAAATCTAAAGAGGTGATTGAACCTTGAAAAAAATATGATGTAATAACAAAAAAGGTTGACTTTTTAAAGTGCAGCGTTTCTAGACTTCAAGACAAAATTCAAAAAGAGTAGCGTTGTTTTAGACGATATTCTAAGTCGTCAAAAATTATCCCAAGACAGGGAAGGTCTTGAATTTTCTAAAAATGATAAAATCACTTTCGTAAGCCTAAATAAATCGATAACGTTTGTAAAAGAAGGACAAAATAAGGCTCCCAAAAAATCAGCATCTGACGAGCTGGGTGACGCGCCAGCACGCTACAAGCATGCCAATGGGCTATCAAAAACTGGGGTCTCGTTTAATGATTTTGCTAAACCCGTTAATCCTCAAACTCGTTTTTCAAATACTTGAGGTACACAAACACCTATTATAAGAGTTGAAACCACCAAACAAGGATATCATCCGCTTTCACGTAATGGACTTGGATACACACAAACTCAAGTCGCTCAAAGACCTTTATTACCCACTCCTAATATGAGACCTCCTAACTCATATAAATAAAAACATTCTTTTCAAAACAACCATTCTTCTAAAATAAGAAATTTTAATAATAGTCCAATGTCTTCGTCTTATCATCACAACACCTTTCAAAGAAGAGAAAACTTTTACCTAAATCATAGACTAAAAATACATCAGAGCGTTGGACCAAACTTTTAAAACCTTCATGATTTTCAAAACAATCCTTGGTCCGCGTTCTCAAGGTACGGTCTACATAAACTATGTGGATTACTTCAAGACCCAAAAATTGTTAAGTTAGGCACCATATTTGCTAACCACAATGGACCCCAAAAACAATGGGTACCATGACCTTGAATTCATATTTGCTTCTAGGTGTGTTGATGTGGGGTAGATGTAGGACTTCTACATGAAGTTTTATAACTCCCTAAGCAGTGTACCTAATCGTTGTAGTGTAGTATCGACAAGACTCGGGGGGTTGTTATTGTTCTCTAGGGGAATAGGTTAGGAAGGCTCGAACAGGGCTTAGCCGAGATCTACAGGATTGAAGGAGATTATTTTTGTATTTTTATATTTTATAGAAAGCAGGTAAATTCAATGCTTTGAGAGGTTGGTTTGTTTAACTAATTAATAAAGTAAATATAATCTATACTACTGGTGATAACTTTATGATAAAATAGTGTATTTACTTAATCATGCATTACCTATTAGATTGCTTCTCATGATCATGTTGCCTTGTCACACTTGTGATGATTTGTGTAAGTATTTCTTAAGTCATGAACGAATTACACAAACCCGTCGTATATTTAATATTCCGTTAAGGAAACGCATAAGTAAGGTAGTATGAAGACTGTTACCGATGGTATCCTTTCTACACACTCGCGTTTCCTTAGACGTCTATGCTAATTTAATATCTTATGGATAGTTTTCTAAAGCCTAACGCACACATTCATCACAAAAAGCAACAGTAAAAAGATCTACAATCTAACTTTTATGCAATCATAAGCAAATACAAATGAGGGTTTAGCCTAACATGTTTTAAAGGAAGCAAGAACATAGATCAATCAAACAACACATAGACATATTGAGTGATTAAAGATAAATAATCTTACTTGATTAAAACATGGATTATGGCTAGTTAAAATAGGGTTTTTAAGCCCTAAAGACGGCCTAGAAGCTGACAAAGTACTTAGGTTTCGGCTCCCCAAAAGTTATACAAAGTTACACACTTAAAACCCTAAATTCGGTTTTGTATATATTGAGAAATCTTCGTGACGACGTCAAGTTATGGTCGCGACGCCGTCACAAGATAGAATCTTCTAGGTCTGATTTGAGTCGGTTATGTCCTGATGCAGTCGTCAATTTCCTAACGCCGTCACTAGAAAGATTGCGATGACATCACTTTATGCCTGCGACGCCGTCTCCACGCACTATTTGTACAATTCTTTAAGAGATTTGGTTTAGGCCCGTAGTCTTGTTCCTTTCTTCTTTAAATGAGCTCAAGTCACGTGTATTTCCTCCAAATGCCATCCAAATGCTAAAAACCTAAAAACAAATGATTAAGCACATAATCTGGGAATATTTGCATGATTTAAGGGGTTAAATAACCCTAAAATAGTGTATAAAATGACACATCATCAAATACCCCTACACTTAGGATTTGATTGTCCTCAAGCGAATAGGCTTTTCTACCTAGACAATAACAATATTGGGGTCATTTAACCTACTCTCTAAAAGCATTTTATGACACAACTTTCTAGACCTCATAATTAAAAGCACGGAAAGTACATACTAGCACCTCAGATAAGTGTTTGGGATCCTCTTTTTCACTCGGGTGTATAATAAATTTTAACAACTATAGGAAATGGAAAATTAACACTCATTACATGTCATAGCATATAAATAACCATAGGCTTTGGTAAATGATCAAACCTCTACCGCTAGGCGCAAGTATTAATCATTACTATCAAAGAGGTCTTTTAAAGGGTTGTGGGGTGTAGGTGTAAGATAACATTAACGGAAACAAAAATGGATGCGATACATTTGGGGAGTAACTTTTGGGTGAATTTGAAGTGGAAGGGTTAGCTAATTATTTATATGAATACACGTTGGTTGGGTTGCTAAGCCAAAGAATCAGACAAGATATACAATCTCTACAAAACTCTACATCAATCTCTTTATTTTTATTTTTCTTGACTCTATGATAAACATAACATAAGCAAATGGCGGCCCATACATTTTTTTACTCTTTTTTTTATATATATTTTTTTCGTACACTTTTGCCCTGCCATTGCTTAAACATATAATACATAATGGGGGTTTATAGATACATCCTTACAATTGAACTTTTACATACTCGATTTTAATAATCTAACTAATGACCCAATTTAAGGTGGATTAACATACCATGAAGTTTACTGAGCTCTATTGGGGGTAATAAATTACTTCTTCCCTAATTCTTCATAAGATGGATACTACCATGAATCCCAATAATGTACTAAAGGTGAGTACATACTTTGGGTTAAAACAATAATGTACTAAAGGATAAGGACTTAGCAACCGTGTACTTAGTAATTAATTTTGGGTTAAAACAATAATATACTAAAGGTGAGTACATACAAGGTAGGCTAAGGCGATTTGGGTGTAACAATTGGTTCAAAGGTGACAATGCTCTTCATTAATAGTTCGGCTTAACCAGAAAATTACGAGAACCGTAAAAAAGGATAGGCTTAGAGGGTTGTACTAGGGGTATCCTGCACTAAATATGAGTGCATGGCAAGGGTGTGGGATAGTTGTATAGTTGATGTGACCATAATAACAGTTACAGGTTTAAAACATGGGTTAATCCTAGTGCCTCTTTTTTAGCAAATCCTAATACTCACTATGCGATCTCGAGATGCATCACAAAAATAAGTCCTAGAATTTAATATGCTATCGGTACGCTCATATAATTTAATACCGATACCAATGCTCCAGAAAAGGCGACAAAGACCATACGTACACATCCATAACGATAGAATAGACACATATGACTACATTCAAACATTAACTCGAGAAAGCTAAAGGTATAAACTATCTTGGGTATTAAAAATGGATACCCGAATTCCTAAAGATCCATAGGCGAACCTTACATTTTTTGGGTGGAATTTTGAGGGTTTTTGTGCTAGTCATGTACATTGCTATCCATGAGACGCTATTAATACTTGGTTTTCGTCGGCATATGTCATAAATTTTTTAAAATTTGGGTCAAATTTACCTTTTATGCTATGTTTTGATATACTACCCATCATTTTAAGGAACAAGCAAATGGAAAATGAAGGAATAGTTTCTAAGGCTTATTTCCCCCATACACTTAAGTTGAACATTGTCCCCAATGTTCGTTAGAAGTACCCATAAAAACGAATAAAAGGAAAAGAAAACAAGTAAAAGAAACTGGTACTCCCCTGGTTTGCTCAATAATGGAGAAGACACATGTGATAACTAGTAAATCGTCCTCCAAGAATCGTCAAATGAAACTTCCTAAGAACTGCATGATTCTTATCATCAATATAACTGTAATCATATGAAAAAGAAAAAAACTCCACCAAGCATATAATTCTGCGGATAATTATATATACAACAAGAATTTAGGGTTTGACTCTATGAAAGCAGTAAAGATAGGATGAGAGTAATGATATAATTATAGGTTTATGCAGGTTTACAAAAGAATTACAAATTTTAAATATTGCACATTTTATTTTTTAGATATACTTGAAAATTTTCAAATTTTCACATAGCTGGAGGCGCGACGCCGTCAGGAATAATCTTGACGCCGTCTCAAGTGTCTGTGAAAATTTCTTCTTCGTTTTTAATGAGAAATTTCCTGCACGCAATTTTTATATGTCAAAACTAAAGAAAGCACTGCATAAAAACCTGGAATTAGTCATTACAATCATATGACTCGAAACTGATGTGAATTAATCTAAATAATTTATTTTAAATGTTTGAATTGGGTTCTTAAAAACTAGATATTTCCCCTACACTTATTTTGATGCAATATACCTTTGATTGCAAATAAGACGAAGTTGCAAACAAACAAAGCATGATTACAACTAATTCAAACATAATAAAACAAACAATAAAGAGTTAAAACACAAGACACTCCTAATATGCGAGAAAACTAAATACTGGGTTGCCTCCAAAAGAGTTTTTCTTTATTTACGAGTCTTGTAGCTAGACTCGAAGTCACTTGTCAAGTGTTGTAGAAGTGGTCCAAGTCGATGATTTCCCTTGGAATTTCTCTTTCGGAGAGATTTCTAGTGGTGGGGATTGATTGTAGGGTTTTGGTAAACTCCTCTCCGCCTAGATCGATCAGTCTAATCTTGGCATGCCATGCTCTATCTTTGTCTTTGGGTGGTTTGTCCCAGTTGATCGGGTTTTTAATTAGGTCATCTAATTCCCACATATTACTCTTAAGGTTAATGGGTATGGCCCCTAAAAATTCCACCATCCTTCTAAACACTAAGGTATCCTTAAAAGGATTGAGCTTGACATCTCTAGCAATTTCCTATTCTCCGGGTAAATGGCAATCTAAGAAGTCCTTCCTAACATAATAAGGGGTTTGTGCACCCACTCCATCCGAGCGAGGCCATGGTTTGCATGATTCCCTTTTTCCAAGCGTGGTCTAATAAGGTACTTCCTCCTCACTTAAGTCGACTCCTTTTACTCTGAATACCCCGCTATTTTGGCCACCCTACAATCTATAACTGCGTTGGTAGTAGCTAGGAATCCTCTTCCAACTAGCAAAGGGGGTTCGAGGTCCTTCTTCATATCAATCACGTAGAAATCATTTAATAGTTTTAGATTTCCTATGTTGACTTCTACGTCTTTAACAATTCCAATGGGGTAGGATTTGGTCCCGTTAGCTAATCCAAAAATATGGTCAGTCTCTTCCAATAGTCCGATGTTAAGCTTTTTGAAGAGGTAAAGTGGGATTATGTTTACACACGATCCTAAATCAGCCAAGGTGTTGAAAGGTTCAGAGTCTCCTAATCTACAAGGTAGAGTGGAATAGTCCGGGGTTTTCCATCTTTGCTGGTATTTCTCCTTGGACAAATGCCGACCCGTTTTTTCCTAGTTCTAAGCTTTCCACGTATTTATCCAATATAGCGTTATATATCAGAGCGAGAGCTAGGACTTCGAGAACCGGTAGGTTAAGATGCAAATCCTGGAATTCATCTTCAAGGGTCGGTTTGGGTTCATCAGGTTGTTACGGTTCGATTTCCATTCCCGGGTCGCATCCGGCTCGTCTGGGAAAATGGTTGCTCTTGAACGTGTTTTGATAGCATTGATTGATGTGGAAGATGAGATGGCATTGGGGATCATTGTCGGGTAAGAACGGCTGACAAAAACTAGGGAATACTCTGTTTGGGTTCTTTCAAAACCATGGTCGCTGGGTAGTGTGCACGCTATTCGATCGGTGGATGACCTTCAATATGTGTAGATTTTGTTGGTCATATCGCTTTTGTTGCTGTTAAAATCGACTTCAACTTGGACCAGTTAGCGTCTTGAGATGCCATAAGTTGGATTTACATTCCTTCGTGTATTTGATTAATTGTTAAAGCTTTGAGGATTGTTATTGAAGTAACAGTTCAGGATTGAATCGTTGGGTTGGAACCGGTTAGGTGGGTTTGAAAAGTTATTTTGGGAATTTTGGGGTTGTCTCCACCTAAGGTTTGGGTGACTTTTCCATGACGGATTGAGGTGTCACCAAAATTGTTTTACTCGGCCTTAAAAGTATACCACTTACCTCCCGCTTCGTCGGTACGCGAGGATGCGTATTCAACAAAGGCTTGTTCGGGATCTTCCATGCAATACTGAGTGTCGTGGGGACCTGATAACGCCTAAATTATACATGTTTTCAGCGAGTTATTTGCATTTATTTGATCATTTCCCGTGAAATTTTGGTACTTAATCAAGTATATTTGCTCTAGGTACGTGTCGTGGAAGAACACGGAAGATTACATGAAGATTTGAAGCTTAAACGAAGAAAGAACTAAAGTTGAATGCTTCCCGACACCTGTTCACTGTTTTGGCCATAACTCGGTCATACGAACTCTGTTTTAGTTGGTTCAAGCGGCCACGCGAAGAGAATTAAATTATCTACAACCATGTAAAAGGCCAAGCGCTCTTACGTGACTTCTTCTTTGTTCTTTTCACCTTTTACTTTGACGAGGGCGAGATGCTTATTTTTGAAGTTTTGGCTCCTCCATTGGTCGAACTCCATCTCCTTTTCCTGGTGAAGTTTTATCCTTTCCTCCCATTCCAAGATTAGCCTATTCACATTCATAGTGGGAGCTATAGGCTCTATATCATTCTTTATCCATTTTTCATCCTTACCAAGGGATTCAGGTATCCTATGGAAACTTATCTTACTCTTTCCAGATCTTAAAGTTATGGTGCCCTTATCGAACTTAATCACGACCTTAGCCATTGTCAGGAATGGTGTTCCTAAGATAAAGGGCCTCTTTTTATCTTCCCTGATATCTAAAATCATGAAGTCCATGGGGTACACATACCCAACAACATCAACTAATACGTCCTCTGCTATTCTTAAAGGGTATATATACGAATGGCTAGCTAGGGAGAGCCTAATGTCCGTCTTAGCAGGCCTTTCGTCGATTAGTTTCATGTAAGTGGAGAGGGGCATGATGTTCACGTCGAATCCTTGGTCTACTAGGGCGTTTATGCGTTTCAGACCTCCTATGTTACATGGTATTTCAAAGTTTCCTCCAATGTCCTCCTTCCTTGTTATCTTCTTCTTAAGGATTGCTTCATAAACAGGCCTCGTAGGTAACAAATTATAGGTCTTTCCCTTCATTTTTCCTACTCGGACCCCTGACAGGGAGTCATTGAACCTATGATTATCAACAAATCGCTCGATTAGTTTTTCATTGATCCTATGCTTCAGGTAATATCCTACAGGCTGAGAGCTGGGTGCCTCCACTACTTTTTCATTCTCATCTCTCTTGATTGGCTCATTTTTGATCCTATTCTCAGCTCCATTCTCTGTCTTGGCTTCTTTTACTGGCATTTTCGTATCTAACTAGTTACTTTTTTCAATGCCGTCGCCGGTTGTTACGTCATCTTTGTCACTCTTTTCTTCCTCTCTTCTGGTGAGAGAGAGACAGAATTTACGTTTTTGGTGACGGGGTATTTAGCCTCTTTTCTTATCAACACTTTTTCAGGAGCCCTGCTAGTTGTGAGTTTCCTATGAAGCCCGCACATTTCAGCCATCCTATCATTGATCTCCTCTCGCTGTTTGGAAATGGCATTCTCAAATCTTTCTATCCTTTTGGTGTGTGCTGCCATGTAGTCCCGTACTCGAGCCTCGAAAGTGGTTCCTAAAGCCTGGGGTTGAGGGTTTGTACCGGTACGTTCATGAAAAGTGAAAGATTTCTCCTTTGTTGGCTCATTTTGGTTTCGCGTGTGAGGGTTTGAATAAATTGCATCCACATATGCTTGAGGGGTGTGTGTCGAGCTTGGTTTAGGTGTTGGTCGTGACCCCTTTAGCTAGAAATTAATCTGGTCTTTGAGCTCAAGGATTCTTTGGTCATGTATTTTTAAGGTGTTTGGAGGTGCAGAGATAGCCTTGATCGGTTTGACGAAGTCCTTTGAGTTATTTCAGCCCTCATGGTTGTAGAGGGCGAGGTTTTCAATGACATCCCAAGATTCGTCGGTGCTCTTTTTGCGGAGTTTTCTGCCGGCGGCACGGTCAATCTCACACTTGAGATGAAAGGATACATGAATAAAAAATTGAATTTGAAGCCAATAATCGCTTCCATGATGAGGGAGTTTTTGGAGTAAGTCCTTGAAACGAGTCCATGCTTCTAAGAGATATTCTCCTTGATGTTATTGGAACATCAGGATAACATTGCGGAGTTTTGCGGTCCTTCTCGGGGGAAATAATTGAGCAAGGAAACGAGTAGTAAGATCCTCCCATGTGGAGATGGATCATGCTGGAAGACGTTCAAGCCAATTGCTACCTTGATCGCGAAGGGAAAATTAAAATAAACGCAGGCGCGTTCTTTCCCTATTTGCACCATCAAGGTCAAGCGAGTCCACAAGTTTTAAGAAATCCTTGAGGTGTTGGTTTGGATCCTCGGACCGAAGTCCGTGGAATGAGCATCCGTTTTGCTCTAACCGGATGGTGTCAAATCGAAGAGGTACCACATTGTTCCCTTCGGGGAGTTCAATGGTGTTCCTGTAGCCCTCATGGCTAGGTTTGGAATAATCTTCCAGAGTACGGATAGGATTCCGTCTCCCATGGTGGTTAATAAGAATGATTTACGAAACAAATAACACAAAGAAAAGATAGACTACAAGAAAGCTAATATAACAGAAATAAAACCTCACTTGAAAGGAGTCAAGCGAGTAGAAGTAAGCTAAACTAAGTTTAAAACCTAACTATTCCCCACGCAGCGGCGCTAAAAACTTGATGCGATTTTTGTAAGACTTCTACATTAAGTTTTACAACTCCCTAGGCAGTGTACCCAATCGTTGCAGTGTAGTATAGGCAAGACTCGGTGGTTGTTATAGTTCTCTAAGGGAATAGGTTAGGAAGGCTTAAACAAGGCTTAGCCGAGATCTACAGGATTGAAAGGAGACTATTTTTGTATTTTTATATTTTATTGAAAGCAAGTAAATTCAATAGTTTGAATATAATCTATACTACTGGTGATAACTTTATGATAAAATAGTATATTTACTTAATCATGCATTACTTATTAGATTGCTTCTCCTGATCATGTTGCCTTGTCACACTCGTGATGATCTGTGTAAGTATTTCATAAGTCATGAATGAATTACACGAATCTGTCGTCTATTTAATATTCTGTTAAGGCAACGCACAAGTAAGGTAGTATGAAGACTATTACAAGGCCACTAAGAGTATATTAAATGCAATTGAAATATCTTTAGAGGGATCAACCATATTAGGGGTAAGGTAGTATGAAGACTGTTACTGATGGTATCCTTTCTACACACTTGTGTTTCCCTAGACGTCTATGCCAATTTAATATCTTAAGGCTAGTTTTCTAAAGCCTAACGCTCACATTCATCACAAAAAGCAACAGTAAAAGGATTTACAATCCAACTTTTATGCAATTATAAGCAAATACAAAGGAGGGTTTAGCATAACATGTTATAAAGGAAGCAAGAACATAGATCAATCAAACAACACATAGACATATTGAATGATTAAAGATAAATAATATTACTTGATTAAAACATGGATTAAGGTCAGTTACAATAGGGGTTTTAAGCCCTAAAGACGGCCTAAAAGCTAACAAAGTACTTAGGGTTTGGCTCCCCAAAAGTTATACAAAGTTACACACTTAAAACCCTAAATTCGGTTTTGTATATATAGAGAAATCGTCGCGACGGCATCAAGTTATGGTCGTGACGCCGTCACAAGATAGAATCTTCTAGGTTTGATTTGCGTCGGTTATGTCCTGACGCCGTCGTCAATTTCTTAACGCTGTCACTAGAAAGATTGCGACGACGTCGCATTATGCCTGCGACGCCGTCTCTACGCACTATTTACACAATTCTTTAAGAGATTTGGTGTAGGTCCGTAGTCTTGTCCGTTTCTTCTCCAAATGAGCCCAAGTTACGTGTATGTCCTCTAAATGCTATCCAAATGCTAAAAACCTGAAAACAAACGATTAAGCACATAACTAAGAATATTTGCATGATTTCAGGGGTTAAATAACCCTAAAATAGTGTATAAAATGACACCTCATCATGTGTCTTAAATGCGATCTACTACCGGACGATAGGATTATGGATAGTGGTTGCACTAAGCACATGACCAGGAATAGAAGATTGTTTACTTCGTACAAGGCATATGATGGTGGACATGTCGTATTTGAGAGGAACCTAAAGGGCAGGTCATCGGTGGAGGTAATATTTCTCATGATTCCATTGCAATTAACAATGTTGAGCATGTTAGTGGTCTAGATTTCAACTTGATTAGCGTAGGTCAATTATGTGATGATGATTGTGTAGTTAGTTTTACTAAAGTAGTGTGTGCTATTAGTAAAATGGTAAAACACTAGCTAAAGGTCATAGGAGAAATGGACTATATACTTACAAATTGGGAGATAACTTTAAACAACAATTTTGTCTTGTATCCATGGTGGATAACTTAACACTTTGGCATAGGAGGTTAGGTCACGCCAATATAAGGTTAGTTCAAAACTTAGCTTCCAACAAGCTAGTGAGGACCCTACCAAAGTTGAGTTTTGAAAGACACTTTTGTGATACCTGTGGTTTAGGGAGTCACGGTAATGCAAACAATAGGACTAGGAAAGAGGTGTCAACTACTAGGGTTTTAGACTTGTTACACTTAGATTTGTTTGCTCCATCTCAAATTTAAAGTTACGGAGGCAACTTCTATACTTTAATGATTGTGGATGATCACTCAAACTACACTTGGGTTGTGTTCGTAGAGTCTAAGGATAATGTCTTGGAAAAATTTAAAATATTGTGTAAAAGAATTGAAAACCTACATGATTTTCTATTGTTTCAATTATACAAGTCATAGTAGCGAATTTGATAAAATCCAATTTGGGAGCTTTTGTGAAAAATATGGAATGTCTTATAACTTGCCAGGCCCGTTCACTTCTCAATCAAATGAGATTGTTGAAAGAACACATCGTAAGTTAAGAAAGATGAGTCGTGCTATGTTAGACGAGCAATCCATTCCAAAAAAGTTTTGGTGTCATCCATTAGATACGGCAACATATATTTTTAATAGGGTCTATATTAAAAAATTCATTAATAAAACATCTTACAAAATCCTTAGAAATGGAAAGCCGTCATTAGAGTAGTTTAGGGTCTTTGGTTGTAAGGTATTTATACTTGACACCAAGTTCGACCCAAAGTCGTACGAAGGTGTGTTCTTAGGATTCTCTCAAACTAGTCAAGCATACATAGTGCTTAATAAGGAAACAATGAGAACTGGGGAATCTCTCAACGTAACCTTTAATGAGAGTTTTCCCGAGCCTAATTCATCTCCTTCGATAGAAGATGATAAGATTACTGAACCCGTAGTTCAAGATCCGATTAGGTCTCCATTATTAGAAGCAAATGTCTCGGAGCCGGGTTATCCTAAAAGTGTAAAAAAAGCTAGAGGTCATCCAATAGAACAAGTAATTGATGAGTTGAATGAGAGAACACTTGGGTATAATATAAAACAAGCTTAGAGCTTTCGCATGACATTTTCCAAGGTCCCAATTGCAAGAGTCTAGTTGGGGTTGTTCATGGTTGACATGCAACATAGGAAATTGATTTGAGTGAGATGTTGAGAGAATATTGATGTGCGGTCGTTGTAGGACTGCAACAAGAAGTTTTACAACTTCCTAGTTAGTGTACCTAACTGTTGTAGTATAGTATAGGCAAGACTCAGGGTTGTTATTGTTCTCTAGGGGAATAGGTTAGGAAGGCTCGAACAGAATCTAACAAAGGTCTACGGGGTTGAGAGAAGATTCTTTTTGTGTTTTTATATTTTTATAAAAGCAGATAAATATCATGGTTGAGAGGTTGGTTGGTTTTTAACTAATTAAACTATTTATAAATCTAAACTACTTTGGTGATAACTTATATGGTAAACAAACGTATTTACTTAATCATGCACTACTCCTTAGTTTGCTTCTCCTAATGTTGTTGCTTTGTCACTCTTGTGATGATCTGTGTAAGTATTTCCTAAGTCATGAACGAATTACACGAACCCGCCATCTATGTAATATTCTGTTAAGGCAACGCACAAGTAAGGTAGTATGAAGACTATTACAAGGCCCCTAAGAGTATATTACATGCAATTAAAACACCTTAAGGGGGATCAACCATATTAGGGGTAAGGTAATATGAAGACTGTTAACAATGGTATCTGTTGATCCCAAACCTAGATCGATTCCTTAGGTTGTCTAAGGTTAAATTACCTTGGATAAATCCAAAATAACTTGTTGTAGAAACTTTGTATGTATATTAAAGTGTATGCGGAATCTACACCTTAATACTCTAGAAGTAAAATCAATGAAATAGTAATCTTAAACAACAAAGATATAACTAAACGCTCCAATATTATTAGATCAATAATACGAGTACTCTTAACTTAGTACTGGGGTTACAAACCTTGAAGCTTATTTTAATCGAATTTGACAACTATGAAAACTAATAATGATACGTCTGCGTGTTTTATGATATGTCAACTAATGCCCTAGAGCCTCCTTTTATAGACTAAGGAGTCCTAGTCGGCTTACAGTAATTCCTAAGATATCTCAATCTTTTCTAAACATAAACATAATCTTCTAAATAAATACATTATGTATATCTTGTACATAAATATCTCAACACTTATCTTCACACGTATTCTTGTTCTCCAAACAAACTTTATCTCTTTAAGTCGTCTTTATCCTCTTGACAGTAGAAAGTCTTCAAACAGTTGTAATCTTTCCACCAGCAGCACTAATAAACATAAGCAGTAGTAACATTAGTACTAGCAGTACTAATATACACTAACAGTAGTAACTTGTACTAGCAGTCTTAACTTTTACTACTAGCAGCACTAACTACTTAGCTTATATTTTAGTCTTCAACACTGAGCAGTCTTAACTTCAACTAACAGCAGTAACTTTATGCTATCAGTACTAAATTATACTAACAGTAGTAACTAGCAGTGGTAACATTATACTACCAGTACTAACCACTTAGCATAATTTCCATTATGTACCTGAGCAGCAGTAACTTCTAAGAATCCATGAAGTCTTTTAAG
>BQNB010103171.1:0-24087 GCA_026074375.1 Tanacetum coccineum | reverse complement strand
ACCTTTGGTCACATAAATATGTGAATGTGTGGCCGTTCCATTTTGCCTATGTGTGACCAAATCCACTTTTTGTACTAGTGTCATTTGATTAGTAGGAGTACCTTGTAAATCAGCATCCAGTCTCTTAGTAGCCATAGGTGTGCTCATGGAGACACATTCATCCATACCATGTTTCTTTAAAAGCTCAATTGCGTATTGTGATTGACTAATGAATATTCCACGGGGAGATTGATGAACTTGAAGTCTAAGAAAGAACTTAAGTTCACCCATCATAGACATTTCAAAATTATTTTTCATAAGATTAGCAAATCGTTTTGAAAAATCTAGATTAGTAAACCCAGAAATGATGTCATCGACATATAATTAAACAAGTAATATGTCTCCCCTGTGACGTCGTGTAACAAAGTTGGGTCAACAATACCTTTAGTAAAATGGTGTTCAATTAGGAATGAAGACAGTTTGTCATACCATGCTCGTGGAGCTTGTTTGAGACCGTATAGTGCCTTTTTCAACCTATAGACATGATCTGAAAAGTCTGGATTGACAAATCCATCAGTTTGGCTAACATAAACTTCCTCTTTCAATGGACCATTGAGAAATGCAAACTTGACATCAATCTAAAAGATTGTAATATATTTATGTGTAGCAAAAGCAATGAACATACGAACGGCTTCAAGACAAGCAACCGGAGCAAAGGATTCCTCAAAATTAATGCCTTCTTCCTGCTTGTATCCCTTTGCAACAAGACGAGATTTTTTTCGAACGACAATATTTTCTGCATCACTCTTGTTTTTCCAGAGCCATTTGACAGCAATTATATTCTTTCCAGCTGGTCTGGGAACTAGCTCCCAAACATCGAGTCTCTCGAATTGATGTAACTCGTCTTGCATTGATTCTATCCAACTGTGATCTGACATGGCTTCTTTGATGTTCTTTGGTTCGAGAGTACTGACTGTCAATGCATACATGCATACCTTAAAATCAACTAAAGACGTTGCCGAGTCATGATAGATTTGGATGGGTTACCAATTACTTGTTCCAAAGGATGATCTTTAGTCCAGATATGTGTTAAGGGTTGTACTTGGTGGAACTCATGCCTATTTAATGGATCTAGAGATGTGGTAAATGACTCAGCTTCCTCAAAGTTTGGGACATTATATGGAAGAAAGACCGTATTACCATCAAAATCTGCAGAGTCTTCTTGATTGGATTCATTAGCCTTATTCAAGGGAATTGGAGAAGTTTGTTCTTGGGATGTAGTTACCATGGGAGGAGCCTCATGTTCTTCAACAAAATTAAAGATGTCGAAGGTGAGTCTTCATGATTATGAACTTGTTGTGAAGCAGAATTGATGGACGTGTCAGAATACCTCTTCTCAAGTATTCTTTGTACATTGGCCCGAACAAATTATCCAAATCTTCCTTAGATGGAATATTCATGGATTCTGCTGATGAGTCATCATTGATGAATTGTTTAAAACCGGGTTCTAAACTATCATGTTTAGAAGCCATAATTGTACGCTCGTCAAACTTGACGTGGATAGTTTCCATAATCTTTTTGGTGCGTCGATTATAAATTTGAAACCCTCTAGATGTTTCTAAATAACCAAATAAAGATACCAATGTCTGCTTTAGGTTTCATTTTTCCAAGATCATCTCGGTTATTTGTTGGATAACACAATGTACCTTGTATTAATTATTGACCGATTTTGAGTAAAGCAAGCGGTGAAAACTGCCTCAGCCCAAATAAATTCTGGTAATCGTGAAAAGATAAGTATTGTGCGTGCGGCCTCGACAAGAGTACGATTACGTCGTTCTACAACACCATTTTGTTAAGGCGTACGAGCAATCAAAAATTGTTGCATAATGCCTAACTTGTCATAATGAGCTTTAAGAATTGCATTCTTAAATTTAGTACCATTGCCGATGCGAATCATGCAAACTTTAGCATTGTAGTTCAATTGAACTCGAGCAATAAAATTCTTGATTATCTCTGGAGTCTCATCTTTTTGTGCGAAGAAAATATACCCACGTGAATCGTGCATAATCATCAACGGTCACAAGAATGTATCACTTTCCGTTGATTGATGCTACCCGCATTGGTCCGCATAAATCTATGTGTAACAATTCCAACTTGAAATGATAACTTGGAACCAACTTAGGTGGATGAGAAGCTTTCTTGCTCTTTCCCCACTCACATGCAGAAGATAGGTGATCGTTTTTTGAATTTCAGAAGACCATCAACCAGGTCATGTTTGGTAAGATCGTTTATGGTACCGAAATTAAGGTGTGATAGTCTGTGGTGCCATAACCATGACTTTGTCGAAGTTGCTTTAGACATAAGACAAACAGGTAAAGAAGCAGCCATATCAAAAATGGAGATTGTATACAAATTTGATTCATGATCTCCTGTAAGCAAATCACCTCCTTCCATATTCCGAACGTAGCATGTTTTTGAGCGAAAAGCAACTTCTAGATCACCGTTACAGAATTATCCGACACTGAAGAGATTATGTCTTAGGCCTTCAACCTAATATACATGACAAACAGTAATGTTGCCTTGTACATAATCGCCATAGCCTGTGATTATTGCGAAATGATCATTTCCAAAGCGGACGGTTCCTATGAATTTCGCAAGGAAATTTTTATGTAGTGATCGATCACCCGTCATATGCTTTGAACAACCACTATCAACACTCCACAGAATGATTTGAACTACCTGCAATACATGAAGATAACATTTCTGGAAAAGTGGACAATTTAACTACCCATTTTTTAATAGACACCGATGTTCTAATAGTAGGTTGACGATTAACATTCAAAGGCGTTTTAAGAGGTGACCAACCAACATTTGGTTGTAATTCGTACCACTTTTTCAACATTCTACTAGTTCGAATTTTGTTCTTCATGTAGTTGCTAAGTAAACAGTCTCGCAACTTAAAATCACTAGAAACCTTATATTTGGAACTTAAGGGAGTAACCGCAACAATCTTAATTTTAGAAACTATGGGAGTAGTATCTAAGGACCTGGATTGAACGGTCTTAACAGAAAACCTAGTCTTTGAAACTACGGGAGTAGGATCTTCAAACTTAGATTTTACTGTTCTAGAAGTGGTGAATAAGGCTCTTCTAACTTTCGAATGCACATTCAATTTATATTTTGCAAGACAATTAGCATCACACGGAATAAGCACATTCTTAGCACAAGAAACACACAATATATTCTTCGCTATAAAAGCGTTTTTAATATCATCATTAGTTACAATCTTTTTGTTTGAGTCATTCTTAGATGCAACATCTGACATTTTATTTGTCCTATCAGAAACTTCTACTTTCTCTGATGAATTTGTTAACCTTATTTTTATATAAGTCGAGCAAGAATATCGTCGTTCGTCTTTGTATTAATTAGTCTTGTATTTTAATAGGCTAGTCGGGATAAACGGGCTTGGACTTTAATCTAATATTGTCCGTGTTTCAGGCTCAAAGCCCAAGATAAGCCAAGACCGGCCCAAGAGAATAGCCCATACGCCATCTAGGGTGAAGGGAGTATAAATAGAACTCTCTCCACACATGGAGTCTTGAAGAGGGTGTTGGTTACTAATTTCTTACATTTCATGTGTGTGTAATCATCCATCTCTCTTTCTCTTAATCTAAGATTCTCTCTTTACATCTTTCTACTTTTCTCTTTTCTCTTTTGCTTATTTCGTGTCTTATGGCTTATCGGTAGTGCTTATTAGTTGTGTTTGGATCTTAATATATTGGGATAACAAGTGGTATCAAGAGCCAAGGGGTAGTTGGTGATTATTTTATGGTTGTTTTTAGCTTATTCGGACAGCTTATTATTGCTTTTTCGGTCTACTTATTTTTTTTCTTTCGTGACTGTTTTTCAAAAACACAAATTTGTATCATGAGTTTATTATATCATTTGGGCTTATATTTTTGTAGGTATAATCTGCTATAGAGTTGCTTTATGTTTTCTTTTGTTAACTTCATTGTGTCAAATATTTTCAAAACAGTATCTTCCTAGTTTTTGGTTTTTCATTTGTTGTGTGGCTTACTTGTGGTTATGTACGAGATCTTGACTTATTTGTACTTATTTGGTTTATCTTCTTGGTCGGCTTATTTTGAGTCTGCTTATCTCGTCAAAAAGGTTTAAGCTTTAGTTCTTAACTAGTTTCTAGCTTCTTGGTTAATCGTTCATGCAGGTTATTTGGTTATTTTTGTAGCTTATTACGTAGGTTATAGCTTATTTAAGCTTATCTAAAAGTTTTTCAAACGTAGCTTATTTTCTTTGTTTGAGTCTTAGCTTATTTGTGTGTCAAAAAGCTTTAATCTTTACAAGTTATTAAAGTTGTAGCTTATTTGTACCATATTTTTCGTAGCTTATTTGTTCTTAAAAGTGCTTATCTTCAAATTTTGGTTGGCTTATTATTTGTGTGGTCCACGGTTTGAGCATAAGGACAACAAGGAAACACATCTCCTATAATTGTGGATCTGTGTTTTGTTTGTATTGCAAAAAGACAACAAGTACGTTTTTGTTTGAACTAGGGCGATTTATACATCGAGGAAATTTTGGCGATTTATACGTTATAACATCCGGCGATTTATACGGTCCTTGAACACAGTGATTTATACATGTTAATAGGGGCGATTTATATGGTTCTTGAACACTGAGATTTATACGCAGTCTTTATAGGGCGATTTATACCTGCTTTCAAGACTAGGCAATTTATACAAGGTTAATCGAGTGTGTTTCGAGTCGTTTCGGATTTTTCGGTTTCGAGTTTCGTCGTTCGCATGTCTTAAAACTACACTCATTACAATCGCGATCCTTCATATATCATCGTAGTATGTTTATTTTGTTTAATCATCAATAAACGAGATCACAATTAAGAACGTAAGGAAAAATCTAAACGTACGTCATAAAAGGAAGAAGACATACTCTGTTTTTGATACCATGCGTACGTAATTAATTTTCTATATTAGTTTAAATTTAAATTTTAAACCTTAAATTTTCAAATAATATAAACTTTAACCCTTAGTTTCCTTATAGTTTACTATTAGCCCTTTTTCATAGAACAAGTTCAACTCTAGTCCTTAAGTTTAACACTTTTTCAATACTAACCCTTGTTTTTCAACCATCTTCACTTTTAGTTTTTCTACTTTACAAATTTTATCTTTTTAAACTTTTTAGTTTTAATAATTTCACTATTAGTCTTTATTTCAAATTTTTTTATAATTGTTAATTAAGATCAAGTACCTTAACGTCAATAACGATTTTTTATCCAAATAACAAACCACAACAAATCACTTTATCTACTTAAGATCTATAATTCATTCACAACAAACTCAATACAATGGAAACGAAAAACACAATTTCTTCGTGTTCTGTTTCTAAAGACCAAGAGCTCCAACAACTTCAAGAGAAGACACAACTTTCAAAAAGAGGATGCATGAACAGTCTTAGAGCAATTCAGTCACAATTCAAGTTTCTCACAGATACTTTACAAGATTTTGGTACCATGCCTATCTTCAAGAGAACATTCTCTTAAGACTTGGATTTACTAGAACAACATCTTACCAAAGAAATACTTTCTCAAACTGATTGCAAGACTATTTTGACAAAACTCAGAACAACGTTTGTAATTGCTTTCAATTTAGAGTTAAAGGGCGTATTCAGAAATATACAAGATTTGATGATCAATCCTTCAAAGATTCAATGATCCATCACATGGATTTCATTTAGAAATACATGCTTAAGATAATTCTTCATCAACAACAGACTCAGCAATTGTTGAATCAAAAGAAGTTGTTGCATACACAAGCAAATCAGTCAAATACACTTCAAGCATTGAAAGTTGATACATTGAAAAATGATTCAGTTGTCATGGAAAACACTTGCTTTGGGAAAGAAAACAGTAATTCAAAGACTGCATTCAATAAACCAGTAAAAGAAAGCAGCTTGAATTCTGAAACAAAAGATGTACATGCAATCAAATACAAGATGTCAAAAGCAAAATAAAGATGCATGGCATATTTTCGTTCACTTCATTCACACCTTCAAGTTCTTTCTAAAGAAGACTTAAAAGGCTCTCGTATCGAACTTGGATTCAAACGAGCATTCATGTCACTCTTTGGTCAAGATGATGATACTTTCACAAGTATGATGTTCCTCAATGTAGATCAACTACAAAAGCAACTTGACAAAGACGAATTTCAAGAAGATGGATCCATGGCAGCCTTTTGGGTGATCAACAGACAGTTTTAGAAGTTCATCGATTCGTAGTTTTCCTTGGATTATGACAGTCAAATGACAAACAAGTACTTTGTTGAATACACTAGAATCGAGGTTAAACACTTCAGAGATACACTACTCCAACACATGGGTAATGTCAAGAAGTCCGTTACTGAAAGAACACGTCATCAAAGACAGTATGACAGAAGGGTAAAAAAGGCAGACGCAGACGCAAGAGAGTAATGTTGATACGGGTAAAGCATTGGATGCTAATTTGGTTGTTACAGAAAGCAATGGGACAGAATTAGAAGTGCAAGATTAAAGCAGCAGGCCAGAGAATGGTACAGATGCTGATGATGCAGATAAAAGACCCATATATGACGAAGAGGTAATGGTTGAGTTACAATTGACTACTGAATGTAATATCTTTGCTACAAGACAATAGCATACTAAGCAACCTGAAATCATTATGAAGGTAGGGTACTGAACAATGTCAAGTTAAAAGTCTTATGCTTGATTCATCATTTGATAACAAGACAACTGAATTTTCAAACCATTCTCTCGAGTCTGAAAATATTTTACTCAAAAAGACCGTTGCCTAATTTCAAAAAGATTTTTCAAGAATGGAAGCACATTGTATTGCTCTTGAACTTAAATATCAAAATCAATATTCAAAATCGGGGCAACATGGTCAATTTTCGAAAGTAAAAAGTAAAGAATCCAAGATTAAACATGACATAGATGTAATTGAAACAATAAACATTGAACTCGAACATAATGTGGCTAAATTACTTGCAGAGAAAGAGCATTTACATAAAGAAAATGAGCATTTGAAACAGACTCACAAAGATTTTTATGATTCTATCAAAAAGACCAGATTTTAGAACAAAGACCATAATGATTCTTTAATTGTCCAACTAAACAATAAGTCTACTTAAAATGCTGATTTGAAAGCTTAGATTCAAGAAAAGGTTTTTGCAATTGCTGCCTTAAAAAATGAATTAAGAAAGTTAAAAGGAAATAGTATAGATACTAAGTTTGCAAAAACATCAGTCTTGGGGAATCTAGTTTTACAACCACTCAAAAACCAATCAGTTGTTAAACAACCGAATGCGTTTAAATCTAAAAGTCCTAAAATTTTAAAACCACAGTTTGCCTCCTAAGTTGACGTGGAAAAAGATTTGTCAAAACCAGTCACTCAACATTATTTGCCTAAGAGAAAAGAATATGCTTTTGCAAAACCTAATCATATGATTGCATCTAGATTATCTAGGAATAGTTCTAAGAACATGCCAAGATTTAGTTCAAATGACATGGTTTGGTTGCTGAAAAAGCTGATATCTCAGAAACCAGTGTTGAAGTGGATTCAAAACTAATCAGACAAATGATGTTTGAACAAAACGGTTCAAGCCTCGAACCATAACGTCAACATAAGTTCCCATAGTAGCAATGATAGTCATGATGTCAATGATAGAGTTGGAAAGTCTACTCGATCCTTTGTTCGACAAATAACTCAAATGGAGAGAATCAAGTTGTTTCAAAGTATTCCGCTGTTCCTACTGCTGATGCATCCGATAAACGTCAACAACAACCAGATTCAACTTCATCTACTTCAACTCTAGCAATAACTGTCACTACTGATGGAAACTTTGACTTGTAAATATATTTTTGTCTTTCTTTATATTTTTATTTATAAATATTTTGGAAAAAAGAAAATACAAAAATATAAAACCTATAAAAAGAAAAACAACAATAGAAAATCCTCAAAAACAAAATACAAAATCAGAAAATTTCAAAAATACCAAAAAGAATCTTCTCGACATGTCTCTTGGAATCGATAACATTTACGTACCTAGAAATGTCGATTAATATTGACACGGGTGTGTAAATGAAGTTCTAACAAAAGTTCAAATGTTTCAAAACATGTCATTTATAAAATTTTCTCTATGACTTATGTGCAAATCAGTACATAACTCGCACCTCAATGTAAGGAAAGTGTATCTTTTCAGATAACTTATCCTCTCAACAAGAAAATCAAATTTCTCGGGTCTTGGGCTCCTAAAGAAAACATTCAAATGTTTTGAGTTCATGACAATGGCTTATAGTTATCTCAGACTATAACCCGGACCCAAATGTTAGGGGAGTGTACACTTCAGTCCACTTACTCTACAAATAGAAGAGAAGTCTTCTATCATGGTTTTTAAAAATCGTTGAACACAATTTTTCAAAAAGAACTTTCAATGTCAAATTGTCTACAATATAATTTGTGGTATCTTTCCATAAAAACTGGTATTTGTTAAAATTATGTGTTCAACACTTATTTCCTCTATATATTTAACAATTGGTACAATATTTAATGTCTATAAGTGGTACAATTAGTAAAATAATGCTAAAAATGTCATCGTAACAAGTGAATCAATTTTTGAGGGGGAGCTTTTAAAACCAAAAGCCTTTTTATGTATTTTGGGCACATCTCATAAATGTCAATTTTATGTATCCAAAAACATTTCGTGAAATTTAATTGTGGAAATTATAATGTCAATTAATAATATACATTGTTCGCTAAGGCATCTCACTCCGTCTTCAATATATTTGTGGTGTCGTATCATTTTTTCCTTGTAACGTCAAGTTTAAAAAAAATTAGTGGTATCCCACATACTATGTTGAAGGGGAGCTATCAGAAAAATATATTCATGCAATATCGTGGTATAATTTTTCTCCCCATGTAATTTTTCATGTCATAAATTTTAATTAATTGGTATTTCAAATACTAAGAGATTTATTATTTTAAATAAGGGGAGAAAATGTAATTAAAATATGATATAGAAGAATGTGATCTTTAAGACTCTAAGTGCAACTCTTTTCTTCATGTGCAAAACAATTTTGAATCTCGATGCACGTGTGTAGGGGGTATTTCAAAATCTTTGTATCAAAGGTTTTATGGTTCAATCTCTATACCTATAACCAATTAACTCACGACGTCGATGAAGTCATAAGGTGGTTAAGGTTAGGTATAAGTCCTATGATTCAACCAGAACCGGAGGGATCTTTTAACACCCCAAAACCAATTTTTAAGTTTTATTTACGATAATGCCATAGAATGAGTTTGACTATGACTTTATAGGTTTGAAGACGTTATGTGATTGGCTAGTCAAACCCGATAGTCAAACTATAAGTATCAATAGTATGTAAATGGTTTTAGAAAATATTATGTGTCACAATATTTAAAGGAATGGACTTAAGGGACTAAAGTGTCCAAGTGGTAAATGAGTTAAATGTTAGTGTGGCCAAATATGAAGAAGAAGGACTTAAGAGACCAATTGTGTTAATTGACCAAAGTAGTACTAGAACGTCATGGTTTTAGCCTGCAGGGACCAATATTGCCAAATGACCAAAGTTGTACTAGAACCTCAGGGTTTTAGCCTACAGGGACCATTCTTGCCAAAATGGCAAACTTGTGCTAGATTTAATGAGATGATATCTCATAACTTCCATAAGTTTCTAGAGTTGTGTGGTGTTTTGTGTGGGAAGAACCAAGAGAAAGAAAAGGAGGGAAAACATAAGCTAGTAATGATCATGTGATGGTTTTAATGGTTCAATCCAATAATAAGCTTATATCAATGATCCTACACAAGTAATTAACCTCCTATTGAGTTGAATTAGTAATTTATGAGTTAAGGTTTATGTACCCAATTTGGGGGTTTTAGGTAAAAAGTGTTTTAAAATAAGGTGATAAGGTTATAGTAATTATAGGTAAAGTTATAATGATTATAGTTAGTAATTTTGTAGGTTTTAATCATATGATTAAGATATAATTATATGATGATTAAAGGTGTTGAAAGATAAGCTAATGATTGTATAAACCATTATTATAGTGCTCCAATTATGTGTTTAAAGTGTTTATGGTTTATGATGATTTTGGCTTAGGAAGCAAATGAGGATGATGATGATGTTCTTGATAAACATAGCTTGGATTCAAGGTAAGTCAACAGGTTTATAATATTAAATTATATTGATTTTACCATATATAGGTTACGTGGTTAATGTAAGGAAGGTTTGGAATGCCTTGGTTAGAAAGTTGGACTCAAAGTAGATTTGAGGCTAGTTTGGCAAAACTACCAAAGGAATATGGTTAAGTTTAGTTTGACCCATTCGAGGTACGTAATGATTTGAATGATACAATGTAAAGTGTTTAATGTGTAATGTGTTAGTTTTGATGAAAGTAGTCTTACGGACTAATGATGAATAAGAATGATGCTTATGTGATGAATGATGTAAAATATCATGTTATTGCCGTTTACTTACTAAGCCTCATGCTTACAGTTTAGATGTTTAAAGTTTTGTAGGTTCAAGCGAAGAAGGTAATGTGTGGAATAATACATAAGTGTGGAAGTACTTGTCGATATTAGACAAGTAGTTAAAGTAGGTGCCGAGCTTGAATCAAGGTTGAACCCCTAAGTAAAGTAAAATGGTTTGTAAATGTTCTTGTCAAGTGTTAAGGTCTGATGTATGGTCTTGGATATAAATGGATACAAATGGGTCAAAAGAAGAATGTAAAATGGGTCAAAAATGGGTGTTTGGCAAAACACCCATCGCTTTGTAAAGTACGTGTTCAAAGGTCGTTTAGACCACAAATGTTTATGAAAGTGAATGATATATTGTGTTAATGAATTCTGGAAGTTTTGAGGTTATGTTGAGTTATAGAAGTCGAGTTTTGGACGTTTTAGTCAAGTGTAAAATCGGGACAACAAGTTATGCAAAAAATGGGTCATGTTGTTTTAGCCGTAAAAACTAAAGCGTAAAGAGTTAGAAGGCGTGCCACCTACCGTTTCAAAAACAATTGAGTCTAGTTTTAGTTAGTAATACTTACAAGAAGTGAATGGTTATGTATCTTTATCGGTTTATAAAATAATAACGCAAGGTCATTTTCGGGTCATACGTTTCCGCAAAGTTTTAAATTCTTGGTCAAATTTAGAGTCGAGAAAGGGGTGTTTCAACTTGGTATCAGAGCTTCAGTCTAAGTGAATTAGGTTTTCATGATAGGTTGCCTAAACTTAGACCACTCGTAGATGCGTTTGCCGTAAGTGTAAAGTAGTGCGAAAAGTAAGTGCCTTAGTTGTAAGATAGTTTAAGTGATTGCGACAATTAGAATGAAAGTGCTTAGACATTGAATGATTATGAAAAGTAGTATATGTTATTTTTGCTATAGACTAAGGATTATGATTGCAACTATGAATGTAAAACACTTATTGGAAGTGTTAAATGCAAAAGTGTATGTTTATATGATGTAAAATCTATGGTAAGTTATTTAAATGTCTAAGTGATGAAAGATATGTATAATGGTATGAGTTTATGAAGTGATTAAGCTAAGTGAAGTATATGGGATTGCATTTAGATAAGTAATGATGAAAGTATGTGAATCGGGAAAAGTGAAGGTGTAAGTGCTTAAATTATAAAAATTTGCTTAAGCTAAAATTATTATGTATTGAAAGTAGATGTTTTTATGCATTCTAACAAGAAAGTTAATGAAAGATGTTTAAGAAGAGTTGCGCTAGAAATAATAAATGATGCTAAATGTGCTAAATGAATGATAAAGAATGAATAGAATCATGTAGATATATGAAAGAGATGTATGATAAGTAAAATGGATAAACGAGTGTACCTTAAAGTAAACCAAATTAATGAATGATAAAGAATGAAGTATATATATGTGAAAAAGTTTAATGGATTAAAAGAAAGTATTCGTATAAAATTGACTATGAGGTCAAAGTGGAGTTGACAAGAAAATGATAAATGAAATATGAAAATGTATATGTATATGTAATACATGAGAATGACAAGTATCATATAGATCTTGTCCAAGAGAATGAAAATGTGGAAAATGAAAATGTGATGAAACTACGTAAGGAAAGAAAATGTGGGAAATGAAAACGTTATGAAATTGCGTAAGGCAATAAAAAATGGAAATAGAAAAGTATATGACTAGAAAAGTACGTAAATGACAAAAGGAGTAAAGAATGATAAATTTAAATTTAGCTTGGATCCAATGTGAAATGTAATGATATCGTTCGGGATAGCCTAATGTAATGGTATCCTTCGGGATAGCCTAATGTAAAGGTATCCTTTGGGATAGCGAATGTTAAAATGTAAAGTGAATGTTAATGGTACCGCAAGGGTACAGTTAAAGTCCCTTTTAGGAAATGTGATAATGATCTAGATCCAAGGCTAAAAGAGGTAAAAATGTAATGTGGGAAAAAGTGAAAGAATAAGGGTCGATGAATGTAAAATGTGAAAAATGTTAAAAGTCAAAGTGTGAAATGGTAGATGGGGTGGTATGTCAAAAGTGTATAAGTAGGATGATTTATAATCTCCTTATTTAAATGGACTGGGACGCCTCTTCATTTAAATAAAGAAATTGTGAATCGCCGAACCTTAAGTTTATATTTCCTTATTTACATTGATTGGAACACTTCTCAATGTAAATAAAGAAGTATAAATGAGTGGGCTTATGTGTTCTTGGCATGGCATGAGTATGGGTAAAGGAATGGAAAGTGAGAACTGAAATAAGTTAGACGTCATAGAAAATAAGATAGGCGAACTATGAGTTAGAATGCAACCTTTAGAAGAGACTTTAGAGAGAAAGTTAAGATTTAGACGTAAAGACTATAGGTCTAAGAAGAAAAGTTAGATCGATGTTATAATATGCCTTATGGCATGATGTAATGATTATGGTGATCGCTAAGTATTATTATCACCCTAATGTAAATGTGAAAGGTGTAAGATAAAGTATTGAATTTTCTTAAGTGACTTATAGTCCTTGATGAAAAATTAACTAAAAAGAAGTAATGAAGGCAAAGTGTTATAATGGAAAAGATAAAAGGAATGTCAAAATGATTATGATATATAATAAAGTATAAACTAATGTTGACTTATGATAAGTCAAGAAAATTCAATTTCTCAAGTGACATGTAGCTCTTGATGAAAAATTAGGAACAAAATGAAATGAGAAGGTAATGATAAAGAGAAAAGTTACTAAAATGATAGAATTGAAAATGGTAAATGTCACATAAATGACACTTGTCATTAGGAAAAGGTCCAAGTGGGACAGAAATAAGCATGGAGAAGAACGGGTTAAGGGTAAATAGAGGTATAATAGCATGGCTTGAGTTGCAAGACTATATAGGTTGTTGCAACTAGTTGGGTAAATAATTAGAAGTGTTAAGATGGAATGATGAGTAAAATGCGACCAAGTTATGGTTAGTATTAGAAGAAAATATTTTAGGGACGAAATCTAAATAAGGGGGTAAATTTTTAACACAACAAAACTGGTTTTTAAGTATTTATTTACGATAATGCCATAGAATGAGTTTGACTATGACTTTATAGGTTTAAAGACGTTATGTGATTAGCTAGTCAAACTTGATAGTCAAACTATAAGTATCAATAGTATGTAAATGGTTTTAGAAAATATTGTTTGTCACAATATTTAAAGGAATGGACTTAAGGGAGTAAAGTGGCCAAGTGGTAAATGAGTTAAATGTTAGTGTGGCCAAATATAAAGAAGAGGGACTTAAGGGACCAATTGTGTTAATTAACCAAGGTAGTACTAGAACCTCATGGTTTTAGCCTGCAGGGGCCAATATTGCTAAATGACCAAAGTTGTACTAGAACCTTAGGGTTTTAGCCTGCAGGGACCATTCTTGCCAAAATGGAAAACTTATGCCAGATTTAATGAGATGATATCTCATAACTTCCATAAGTTTCTAGAGTTGTGTGGTGTTTTGTGTAGGAAGAACTAAGAGAAAGAAAAGGAGGGAAAACATAAGCTAGTGATGATCATGTGATGGTTTTAATGGTTCAATCCAATAATAAGCTTATACGAATGATCCTACAGAAGTAAGTAACCTCCTATTAAGTTGAAATAGTAATTTATGAGTTAGGGTTTATGTACCCAATTTAGGGGTTTTGGGTAAAAAGTGTTTTAAAGTAAGGTGATAAGGTTATAGTAATTATGGGTAAAGTTATATTGATTAAAGTTAGTAATTTTGGGGGTTTTAATCATATAATCAAGATATAATTATATGATGATTAAAGATGTTGAAAGATTAGCTAATGGTTGTATAAACCATTATTATAATGCTCTAATTATGTGTTTAAAGTGTTTATGGTTTATGATGATTTTAACTTAGGAAGCAAGTAAGGATTATGATGGTGTTCTTGATAAACTTAGCTTGGATTCAAGGTAAGTAAACAAGTTATAATGTGAAATTATATTGATTTTACCATATATGGGTTACGTGGTTAATGTAAGGAAGGTTTGGGATGCCTTGGGTAGAAAGTTGGACTCAAAGTAGATTTGAGGCTAGTTTGGCAAAACTAACAAAGAAATATGGTTAAGTTTAGTTTGAACCATTCGAGGTACGTAATGATTTGAATGATACAATGTAAAGTGTTTAATGTGTAATGTGTTAGTTTTGATGAAAGTAGTCTTATGGACTAATGATGAATAAGAATGATGCTTATGTGATGAATGGTGTATAATGTCATGTTATTACCGTTTACTTACTAAGCCTCGTGCTTACGGTTTAGATGTTTAATGTTTTGTAGGTTCAAGTGAATAAGGTAATGTGTGGAATAATACATAAGTGTGGAAGTACTTGTCGATATTAGACAAGTAGTTAAAGTAGGTGTCGAGCTTGAATCAAGGTTGAACCCCTAAGTAAAGTAAAATGGTTTGTAAATGTTCTTGTCAAGTGTCAAGGTCCGATGTATGGTCTTGGATATAAATGGATGCAAATGGGTCAAAATAAGAATGTAAATTAGGTTAAAAAGGGATGTTTGGCAAAACACCCGCCGCTTTGTAAAGTCTGTATTCAAAGGTCGTTTAGACCACAAATGTTTATGAAAGTGAATGATATATTTGTTAATGAATTCTGGAAGTTTTGAGGTTATGTCGAGTTATAGAAGTCGAGTTTTGGATGTTTTAGTCAAGTGTAAAATTGGGACAACAAGTTTTGTAGAAAATAGATCATGTTGTTTTAGTCGTAAAAACTAAACCGTAAAGAGTTAGAAGGCGTGCCACCCGCCGTTTCAAAGACAATTGAGTCTAGTTTTAGTTAGTAATACTTAAAAGAAGTGAATGGTTATGTATCTTTGTCAATTTATAAAATAATGACGCAAGGTCATTTCCAGGTCATACATTTCCGCAAAGTTTTAAATTCTTTGTCAAATTTAGAGTCGAGAAAGGGGCGTTTCAGATCTACCCAAGGACATTCCATAGATAGAATTAGAAGTCCTTAGGTATGATTGGAGATGAATAAGAATAAGGGAAAAATGTAGGCTAAAGTTGAGCTAACACTTGAACAATCACAACAAGGTGTTTGTGATGACGTCTTGGTAAGCATTGAAGGGGTTGAAGAATGAAAAAGAAATGTATGGATAAAGGGTGAAAACAAAGCAGCCCTCTAAACACTTTAGGGTATGTTTGGTGATACGTAGCAGTAGCAATAAGTATAAGCAGTAACAGGAGCAGTAACAGGAGCAGTAACAGGAGCAGTAAGCAGGAGCAGTTAGTAGAAGCAGTAAGCAGTAGCTATTTGTCTAAAAAAGGTGTTTGGTAACGTAGTTGTAAGCTGTAATTAAGAAATGTAAAATTACGAAAAAGGGCATATTACCTAATTAAAAAAATTATAAATTTTATATTTTAAGGTATAAATGTAATTTTATAACAAACTGCTTGGAGCAGTTCTGAAATGCTTCTTCAATAAGCATTTGAGATTGGAGCGGTTAAACAATATTCAAATACTTGTTGAGGTGTAACCAAACAAACATTTCATCTAAAATGCTTACTGCTTGTCGCTCCTAAACGCTCCAAAATGCTTGTTTCCAAACAAAACCTTAGGCTGAAACCAGGTCAATACACAATCTATCAAAATCACAAAGATGATTGTTGTTATTGAAGAAAGTCATCATGGACCCAGTGATGCAATGCACAACCCTTCCCAGCCATTCGAGTTTCACTCAAAAGAAACTTGTCTCATTTTTCATGGAGATACACACGTTATCTATTGACATCTCATTCTAAGATTGTTGATATTGAATAGGTGGCAGTCAGCTCCAGCCTCCGAGTACTAAAACCAAAGTGCACAAATCGAGTCTAGAGCCAAGAGAGATCAAATTATAAATCTCATTAGGACACAATCCATGTATAACACTTGTTGTTCACCCTTAAACAACATTTGGTATCAAAGAGTCCTACGCATTATCCTTGAGATCTTGCCAGAATATTCAGAGTGATACTCTTTAGTATTCACAGTGATGAATGTAAATCCTTCCAGAGTCAACCTCAAACAGCTCTATGGTAGGTGACTTGCAAGATTCTATATGAATCAAGCTTGTGATAACTGGATATTGATTTTGGTCCAGTAAATGAATTGACGACTTAATCATAAAGATAGTAACTATTTAATTCACTCTTACCGTGTTGTCTGCTTTGAGACATTCTGGTAATGAGAACAAGCAAGCATGGTGAATCTAATACATCTGTGTTAAAAGATCCTAAGCTTAGAGTTGGAAACCCTATCAAAGAGATTCTTTGAATCTACCTGATCACAGGTATAATATTTATACTATAAAACGGGGAACCGGTGGTTATCTCAACCTAAAATTGACGAATGACAAAGATATTTCGTCTATATCTGCTGTTTATTACTAACATTCAAATGCAGGTACAAACGTCAGTGTTGCAGCCCCATTCCAGCAAAGTTGGATTCATTATCACATGCTCATACTTAAGCATTCAAAGTTAATCATTCAGCATCAATATTGTTGATACTAAACTTCCTCATCATCAAAGAGCGTCAAAGTCAAATAAAGAATAGTCTATTAGGGAAGATTATTAGTCTTATGTTTATATAAGTCAAACAAGAACGTAACAAGTATGAGCATGTCGGTCATGAGCACAAGTTGATCAAGAAATTCAAATCAAGATGATTCAATACAAGGAGATGATGCAATATGAAATATCTCAAGAACTCAAAGTCAAAAGATCACATAAATGACACCGAAAGAATGTTATCGGTCGTCATAAGCATGAATGAACAGAGCCATTACAAACAAGAAAAGATGAAGACAAGACTAAAGAAGGCAAAGCTTAAGAGTCAAATCAAATCTTCAACATTGGGAAGGATAAAGCCAAATCAAGATAACCTCTATCAAGAACGTCAACATTGGGGTGATCAAAGAAGACCTCAACATTAGGGGAGATTGTTAGCCTTATTTTTATATAAGTCGAACAAGAATGTTGTTAGTCGTCTTTGTATTAATTACTCTTGTATTGTAATAGGCTAGTTGGGATAAACTGGCTTGGACTTTAATCTAATATTGTCTGTGTTTCGAACTCAAAGCCCAAGACAAGCTAAGCCCGGCCTAAGAGAATAGCCCATACGCCATCTAGGGTGAAGGGATGATGTGCTGTCGTGTAAGGTCAATTATTTGATTATCAAGTTTTACATTTATATTTAGCCGACAAACCTAAAACAACACTTTAACGGGCAGTGTACCCGGTCAAGATGGAGTTTCGCGGTAAGTAGGGTGTCGAACACTAAGAGTGAAACATTAATCCTATATTCTATCAATATTTTAATTAGTTCTAATTAGTCTATTTACTAGTTAAACCTATGCTATATACGTTGTCTAATGATATGGGGGGTTTTCAGCCTGAGAGACTGGCACAGGTTTGGTGGTGACAAATATCAATTCAATAAACAATAAACACAAAAGAAGAAAATCAGAAGATAGAAAAGCGGTACAAGCCAAATGATAGAAAACTGTATTAGCCATATTAAATCCAGTTTAATGTTGGTTTGTTTGTTTTAGTGCAATGATTTACTTATCTCGAAGCGGCATATCATTCTTAAGACTTAGGCGGGACATCATCCTAAGACCTAGACACGATTAATCCTGTCATAAATAACTCATCCGCATAAAGCATCCTTTAGTTTAATTATAATGTATCTTAGGGAATCATAGCAATGGTGATCCTGTTAAAACCCTAGCCCCACAAGACTTTACCCACTTATTGTTTAACGGTATTTTATATAATAACGTCCACTATTCAAATCTTTATCAGTTAATTAAGAGCATGATTGCTAAAACATAAACGGGTCACCTACTGGTCTAACTAAGCTCATAATTCAAAGACAAATGCAGAATGTTATTTGTAATCCTATTGGTCCAGGAATATAAACACAATATGGAGAGCTATCTCGGTATCTAGTTACTTTTTAGGTATCACTAGACCCAGTTGAATGATAGGTCGCATATTCAAACACATAAACAAGTATGAGGTGATAAACATAATTAAACAATCAATGATTAATTAAGAAATAGATTTTATAACAAACCAAGCATTGAACTTTCATTAAGATGACTAATACCCGAGGATATTAGCCCACAACCGTTGTAATTATACAAGCGTAATCAAACAATTAAAATCGAACGATTAAGAGAGTAAAAATTACACGATGTCTTCTATGGATTCGTGATCAATGCTTGACCTTGGTGGTTGGTCTTCTCTTCTAAAATTCATCTTTAATGAGTATGGTATATAGAATATGATATTGCACACTCAAAACTCATTTTTGAGTCTTCTATTTATAATGTCTGAAAAAGACTTGATACGCCGTATCTGGCTAGGTTGATACGACGTATTGGGTTGGATTCCTTGGAGTGCGCTCTACCTTCTCAATCAATCAGTGATATCTTTCCCAATTTACTTTTATTACCGTATCTTCTAATAGTTATCTTCATGGATACGGCGTATGGAAGAAGTCAGATACGCCGTATTGGGAATTGGTCAAATGCGCTTTCTTGTGAACTCTTGGTGCTGATACGTCTTATCTCTTTTGTTGGATACGGCGTATGTAGTCAGAAATCAGCATTCTTCAAATGTCTTCAATTTAGCTCTAAATTATGCGCCTTTGGTATATGCTTAAATACACATACCTTTTTACCTAATTAAACAAGCTAAAAAGACCTATATTAACCAAAAACAGATAAAAATGCATTATATATGTATATTTTGTGATTTGTGTCTTGCAGGTATCGGATATTCAAGAAAAGGTCAAAAACAATGGCAAAACGGACAAAGCCGAGCACGGGAATGAAAAGAGTGCGGAAAATCAAAGCCGAAGGCGTGCCAATCTTTTACGGACCAACCCGGGCCCATTTTAATGGGTTGGGTCAGCCCATTAAGGGTTATACTTATAAACCCTTAAACTTAAACCCATTTACAAAACCATGACCCAATCCATTTAATCCTATAACACTTTCCTGGCCCAAATAAACAAAACCAAGCCTAGTCCCTTTTATAAACATGTCAACGATACAATAAGGGGTCAAAATTACTGTTGCTCTTTCCTTTCCCTCTCATTTTTACACAGGACACAGAGCAGGGTAAATCCTCCTATACACAAGCATCAAGTGCTTCTAGAAGGCAATTGCTGACACATATGACACATTTGGGAGCCACACTGGCAATCCCACATCATTTGATTAGATGATGGGACGTGTAAGCAATCTAACGGTTCTAATTAGATGGATTAGAGGTGGTTATTGATAGAGGGCCAAGATTAGAGGATTGGGGAGCGTCCTGAAGGCTAGAAGGTTAATCCCACTCCTATAAAAGGAGGCCTTGGTATGTGCTTAATTATACATACCATTTTCCATTAAAACTGGACTTAAATGACTAAAAATGTACCAACAATACATTGTATTTGTATGTTTTCACTTATATTGTGCAGGAAACGGATATCTAAGAAAATGACAAAAATCAAAGCCAAAATGACAAAACCGAGCACGAGAACGGAAAGAGCGTGAAGAAAAGACAAAGTTAAAGCCTAAACTCAAAAAGTCAACAGGGTCAAAAGCAAGTCAAAGTTAACCCCGAGAAGTGGCATTAGAAAGAGCATCAAAAACCGAACTCGAAAACCTAAATTGCCAAAAATGGGCCACCCGTACCCACCTAGTGGGTCTGGGCCAGCCCAATTACATATTAAACCCTTTTATTATAAACCCTTTAACCCAAAAAGTCCATATTCCCTATTATTATCAAACCGGCCCAAACTGCCAACCACCTGGCCCAACCCTTATACACATAACACTGTTATCCCAAAACCTTTTATCCCCTAACACCATTAGTCCCTAAAGGACTAACGGTGCAACTCTCAACCCAACCCCAAGGACCAATTATTCCAAAAACAAGGACGATGGATGCAATACCAATATATAGGTTAAGGGGCCACACTTGCCACTTTTGCAAACTTATACCCTACACCTAATTATACCATAATTTCCCGCCAAGAGATATTGTATATCTCTCACACATGCATTGTGTGTTTTAACCCTGCAACTAGAAAACAAAAAAAATGTCACCTTCCTACTCACCCCACACCATAAACATCCAAACTCTACCTTGGCAATCCTACGATTTCTAATTGGGCAAAGGAATGAGACAAGAAATCAAGGGTGAGGATCACTGGCTTGGGGAGCAAGAGAAAATGGAGGGCTAAGATTGAGCCTTGAAGCCTCTCAACAAACTAGCACAACAAGCATAGCACACTGCTTATAAAAAGGAGAAGAAGACAGAGATTGAAGACCAACTAGGAGTAGGAGTAGATTAATTTAAGTTTTAATGTATTTAAATTTATGTTTTTAGTCTTTTAAATTCTGTCATTTAACATTTCAAAGTATTGTAATCACTTTATGTTTTAATGAAATTTTAAGTTTTATGGTTATATGCAAATCTGTCCCTTTTTATATTTTTATGTCATTAAGTCATTTTTGTTTAAAAAGCCAATTCCATAAGCTCTTTTAAGCTATTATAATCTGTTTTATTCATTTAAGGTCTCTTAAAGAAAGTTTAAGCAAGGTTACTGTTTCATCAACAAAGATTTGAATTTAAGCTTTTTGGATGATAAGCTGCAATGGAAGAGATTATGGGTTATCTTATAGTTGCTTATTTATAAGCAAGGATAGGTTTTAGAGCTTATTAGGTAAATAGAAAGTCCATGTTCAGCTGGGATAAAAGGTACTTTTTCTTATTCTTCTTTTTCTCTTTTTGAGCTTATTTTCTGCCAATGCTTATTATCAGCTTATTCATGCTTATCTGTGCTTATTTCTGTCGTAACTATGCCTAATATGTCTTTAAATTACTTATTTGATCTTATTTGATACATGTTTTATTCTGTTTTAGCTTAAATATGGTTTTTCATATCTTAAAGGGGTGTTTGGGACAACAGCCAAAATGGGTCATTTTAGTTTAAAAAGTTGTGGGTCATTTGGTAAACTTATGCAAGATTTTTTAAGTTGTTATCAATCTGTTTTTCAAGGTTTTTAATTTTGAAAATTTGTTTTAAGGTTTTTCTAAAAAAGTCTTTGAAACTGTGGTTCAAATCAGTTGGCACATAGCTTATTTGATTAAGTTGTTTAAACCTGTTTTTGAGCCAAGTTTTTGTGTTGTTCTTGAGTCATAATGCAATAGTTAAGAGTCTCTTTGGTTTACTCTAGGTTTGTTCAATCTGTCAAAATTGTCAAAGTCAATTTTTTTGTTTTTTTTTGGCCATTTTCAAATCCTTTTTGCAGTTAGTTTAAAGTGTTTTTAGATTGTGAATTTTTGAGCATAAGCTCCTCTTAAGCTAGTCTCCATCTGTTTTAAGTTGTTTTCCATTTTTGAGCTTATTTATCAGCTTATTTTGAGGCCTGCTTATTGCACTTTGTCAATTTGAGAAAACTAAAAAATAGACAATCTGTGTATGACATCCTTTTCTTAAGCCTTTTTAATAGCTTATTGGTTTTTCAAACTCTATCTTCTTTGCATTTTTAGATAGCTTATTGGTAATAGTTTTTAGGGGTACAAGTCTTAAAGCCATAAGGATCCCTTAAGGTGCTTGAAAATAAGCCCAAAAGTGGACCCTTTGGCTGTTTGTCTTCCTATTCTTGTCCCGTTTTGCTAATGGCTTAATTTAGCTTTTTTGCTTATTTTTAAATGCTTATTTATCTTATATTTGCTTATTAGGAGTAGTTGATTAGCTGTTCTTGCTTATTTGAGTTTTTCAATAGCTTATTTATCCAAAAATTGGCCAACAGTTAAGTTATTTAGGCCTTAGCTTTAAAAAGCTAATCTGTCCCATTTAGTTGCTTATTTTAAGCCTATTTTTGAGGTTCAAATAATCTGTCTTTTTTAAAGTTGCTTACTTTTGAGTAATTTATAAGTTTAAAAAAAAGAAAAAAGAAAAAAAAAATTATCAAAAAGGGAGACCCAAGGTTTGAACCCCGGACCTCCCCTTTAACAAGCAAACATCCCACACACACTCCCTATTAACCATTGTGCTACATTATCTCATCCATCATCACTTGCACAAACAAATCTCTTATACTCACTTTAGCCCAATAAGCCCACAAGCCTTTTCTGATTATTTTGTAGCTTATTTGATAAGCTGGGATCACCAACTTATTTTTCCTAGGCTTTTCATAGTATTTAGGACTTTTCTGCGTTTTTCCAGATTTTATTAATTTAGTTTACTATTTTTAATTAATTTTTCTTTTTAAATCAATAATTAATTCATAATAATTAAAATAAAAATCAAAAATATATAATTCTTTTTTTTAAAATTTTCTTTTATCGTGTAGGACCTAGGAAAAATAGATTTGCATTCATAGGGTTATTTTTGCAAAATTTTGTTTTTCAAAGAACAGGATTTGAATCCCGTTTACGTTTTTCGTGTTTTTAAGCTCAAATCACTTTTGTTTTTGGTCTAGTTTTCTTTATTCTTACTTTTTAGTCAATTAAGATTAGGAAAAGTTAAAAAAGTCAATTTAGGATTAAATTTTAATAATTTAGGTTTTTAAGTCGCGTTTTTACGTTTCCGTTTTAGGTTTTAACTTAAATTGCTTTCGTTTTAGGGTTTCTTTTTTTAAAACTTTGTGGATAACGAATTGAGAGACCGATACTTCCGGTAATACTATACTATTATTATTGATATTATCCTCTTTATTATATATTTATATATATTTATTATATATTTATATGTATTAAAAGGGAGACCTGTCAATTTTTGGCGCCGTTGCCGGGGAGGTGTGTACGATCATCGAGTTGAAGTTTGTTTTGCCTTGAAGACCCTTCCTTGTGAAGTTATTTTCTTTATAAAAATATAAAAATACAAAAATATTTTTCATTTTCTTTTATTAGTATATATAAAAACAAGAAAAATAAAAAAATAAAAACATTGTCCTAAATAAAGATAAACAATTCATCATCAATATAATGCTTTCCAATGAAGCATTATCATAATAAGTTTCCGAACTAAAGATCAAAAACTTACCTTTTGTGTCTCTTGCGAGGTACGGTTCACCTTTGAAAGATAAACAAACTCTAAGACGGGTATAAGGAGGGTTGTTCCGAGGAACTATAACCCAAAAGGAGAAGGTTTTTAATAGCTTCGCGCTATCCCGCTCCTCCGCTCCTTTGTGCGTTTTCTTTTAAAGAGCTACCGTGAAGCTTGTTGATTAATTGGTTTAAGTTGTCTTATCTCATTTTGTCCTTTAATAAAACGAATTGTTTAAAAAACTTAAAAGTCCAAAAATAATCTTCTTTTTGTTCTTATCTATTTAATTCTTTTCTTAACCCTCTATATTGTTTAATTCTTATGGCGTCACTCGATTATCATTTGAATCCCCTCTTTACGATTATGGAATGTTCGTCTTGTAGAGCTTTGTACAATAAATCTTGTGGTTGTTCTAAAGGAGGTCTTGAAGATAAGATTCTTGTTCCTAAAATACCCGACTCGTCTCAAT
>BQNB010103170.1:0-24088 GCA_026074375.1 Tanacetum coccineum | reverse complement strand
AGCGGCAAAAAAAATATGACTGACGTTATATATATACAAGGTCCTACGAAATTCGGGGCCTTAAAAAATTTGAGGCCTAAAGCCCTAGCTTTACTTGTCTTACCCTTGAGCCACCACTGGCTTTCTCTAAATAGCAGAACAATGTTCTTGTATTCTTTTGTTAGTATTTTGAAGATTTGAACTTAAAATGGCATTCGATGAGAAAAAATGAGACTAGATTTTAAAAGTGTGTCAAAATTACTGTTTAAAACTCGATAAACCATTAATGGTGATGGTGAGAGAGAGAGAGCGATGACTAGTGATGGTGAGGGATGGAGGAAGAGAGAGAAAAAAGATAATAAATGAATGAGGCTATATTTTTCATTTAATTGAAAAGTTAATTGTACTTGAAAAGTGTCACATGGCGATCATTGAATGGAGTAGCACACTTGAATAGTTGAGCATGACTAGTTTAGGAAGAAGATGAAAAAGTGACTATATAGTGGAACAAGAACATGAAGAATGGCTAAAACAGTACTTGCCTCTACATGTAATATTCTTTTACCTTTTTTTATTTTTTAGGATGTGTATTACGAGACTCACCTGCGTTTATAATAGGGATGAGCATATAGACCCGAATTCCGGTATCAAACCAGAACTGTACCGGTTTCGTACCGAAACGGTACCGAATCCCGGTATACGGTACGGGACCGGTATCATAATTCGAGTAAAAAAATAGAGACCACTAATACGGTATCGGTACTAAAACAGGATAGTACCGAAAAATATCTGAATTTTGAATAAGCACGTTTTTTTTATTAAACTACTTATCCAAACATTCATTAAACCCAATATTCTTGCTTTGTTTGCATGATTAAACCGTAGCAATTCAGTTATAGCTATTGTATGAATATGAAATGGCTTTGCATGTATGAGATACTATAGGAGCAATTTATATTCTAGTTGTAATAACCGGTAACTTTTCTTGGGTTAAGTATTATAAAATATTATGATTTTTATATCGGAGTCTTTCAGTTTTCTTGGAGAAAGCTGTGAAGTTAACTTCGGTTGCCTAATTGCGTAAAAACGGTTACGGTTTAACCAGGTTTTGGGAGAGTCATAAAAATCGTAAGAGGATCACTTTTGATTCGTCTTTCCGCTTTGAAATGGTTATGTGGTCTTTCGGTGCTTTCCGGGAAGTTATCTCGCGTTTAGCAGAAATCGTAACGCAGCACGTACCGGCACGGCAGTAAATTCGAAAATGTGTTTATGAGTTTTGGGTGGATTGAAATAAACTTATTTAATGAAATATCTTATAAGTTGGTGAAACGTTGGATAAAACGTGAATCGTTGAGGTGGGAATTGAAAGTTATCAGAAAACGGGCGCTTTCATGAAATTCGGTAAAAGACAGTAACGGTCGTTAAAGTGAAAACTTTGGGCAAATCAAAAGTGTCAAGTTGAATTTTGAATGTTGGAACACTTTTAAAATGATGGGAAAGGTTCGGTTTAGTTTAAACAAGAATTCGTGTTTTTGGTCCTGGCGCGGCCGGTAACGTTTTAAATAAATTCTGGGAGATTTAAATTAGAAAAGGGTGTCGAGTAAATACTCTAGATTATTGGAAAAATGTTTTTAAACGCAATAAAAATACTAACTAACCCCGGGTAACATTTTTACTTAGCGAGAATTGAGTTTTTAAAGAACCCGACACAAAAACGAGACACCCCGAGCATCATAGGATGCTAACCGGGTATGGGACAAACAAGGGAACACCATGAAAAGTTTTTAGCACCTTTGGTCCTAGTGTAGTACATATAACTTTTGTCTCAACATAAAACACACACTTTGCATGTTTTTCCAAATCAAAAAAAATTGTATCTCTCTTTCTTTCTCTCTATTCCGGCCGAACACACCAAAGAACAAGAAACACAAAAATTTTGAAGATTTGTCAAGAACACGGGGCTAATATTTGGTGTTAGATAGTTACGGGTTGTAGAAAACGATTTGGGTTTATTTATTCGCGTCAAAACCAAACCAAGAACATCAAGATTGTAAGTTTTTCTAAATTTTGTTTTAAGTTGTACTTTTATGGTTCTTATAGTGTCTTAATACTAGTTGTACAAGTTGATTGTTGTGAAATCGAGTTTTGAAAACAAAACGAATGGTAAAAGGGTGTGTTTGTGTGCGTCAAACTCAAAAATAAAGAAACAAGGAATTGACACTTTTAAATTTTGGTTGTGGTGGTGAATTTATTTTGGGAGTTTAAGGCTTGTTTGGAGCTTATTTTCAAAAATTTGCTTAAAAATAAGCTCATTAAGGGCTTATTTGTGTACTCTTGGGCTTATTCGGTTTTGGGTTATTTTTGTTGGGCTCGGCCCAACCATGGTTATGATTTTGGGCTCGGTTGCACTCAACCCAACAAGAGAAATGGGGCTCGACCCATCTATTTCGGCTTATTCGATTTTTGGCTTATTTTCGGCTTATAGATTATTTGGCTTATGGTTTATATATGTCTTGGCTTACGTTTTGGTTTATGACTTATTTGGTTTTTTATTTATATTTGGGCTTGTAGCTTATTGGGTATCGACTTATATGATGGACTTATGGCTTAATGGGTTTCGGCATATAATGAGGGCTTATGGTTATCGGGTTCGGCTTACATATTGGGCTTATGATTTAATTTTTTTTGACTCATGTTTTGGACTCACGATTCATGGGGCTCTGGCCCATTCGATCCGGCTAATTGGGCTTAAGGCCCATTGTATTTAAACTTGTAATCGGACTACATTTTGATATCGGGCTAAACTTAAAACTTTAATGGGCCGCGAGGCCCAATAGCAAATAAAAAGGGTAATGGACTTGTTTTAACAATCGTGCTAGATTTTAAAACCTTAATGGGCCATAAGGCCCAATGTCTAATAACTGGACTCTTGGACTCAAATTTGATTTAAAATGATAAGTTGGACTAAATAAGAGGTAATGGGCTAACATGAGGCTTTTGGGCCCGAGAAGAGAAAATATTACACTTAGAAAAACTTAGAAATGGTTTGAATAAAATTACAATGGTCTAAAACCAACTAAAAGACAAAAGGACTTTTGTAAACAATAAGCGTTGTGATTTTTAATCGTTTTAATTCGAAAAATAATATAACAAGTGGGTTTTTCTTTATACTTATCGTTAGCCCGATTAAAAAATATTAAGTATTGGTATTATTTATATATATATATATATATATATATTTATATATATATATATATATATATATATATATATATATATATATATATATGTATGTATGTATGTATGTATGTATGTATGTATGTATGTATATATATATATATACGTACATCTAGGTATCGTATCGATTTTGAGATTGCTTATTCGTTTATTTCGATCTTTGAATTCTCGTATACTTCTCGTCAGATTTTATCAGACCATTTGGTCAGTTGTTTTCGTTTTCATTATTGGCTATGTTCTGAGTATTCGGAGTCGATGTCGCACTTAGCCCAAGTGCATTGAGTCGTTTTACGTAACCACCATACAACCATGCTTTTGGATAAAGGTTTTGTAATGAGGATACGAATTTCAAAATAAGTATAAAGGTTTTGTGAAATGGATAAGGATTTCGTGTGAGTAAAGGACGAACGCTTTTACAAAAAGATAACTTTGTACAAATATTTATGGGGAAAATTTATGCTAGGTCGTGGTCGGATACTGCTGAGCGTACGTTGAGATTATTTGTACGTTGCTTATTGTGATTTGTGCGGTTGCTATCTGTTGTTATTGAGGTGAGTTCTCGTAGCCCCACTTTTTACTGTTTTCTCGTTGGGAGAAAATGACACTCAAATGTGTTTTGAACTGTTTTCTAAACTGTGCAAAACGTGATTTTGTTTTTGGGACAATTTATGTGCTTATGACTGTTATGTGAATAATATGCGTTGGTATGCTATGTTGTGTGATCTTCTGTGTGGTTCTTCACCCTAATTAGCTCCAGCTGGTAGGCTTTAGGTGTGGTATGTCATCGGGGTTGCGACCCTAAGAGCATTGGTAGCGATTGGTGATTAGATCTAGCGAGGGATGCTAGGTCGGGTAAGATTAGTGGGGATGCTAATGCATGGGGTTGTTTGCATCTATTCTGTTAGCCTTTAAATATGGTGGGGGGGGGGGGGGGGCATATCGAGAATTACATTAGTTTTATAAATTGTCAAACACGCCGGGACTAGATTAGACCTTTTGTATAGTTAGATTGGTGTTTGGACTTAATTACCCCCTCATACTTCCATGGAGGGTGTGAAGCTTACGACATTTATTAAAGTGTAAGTGGTGTGTGTTTTTCTCTTAGCTCACACATCTTCACATTTTTCACACTTACTATAATAAAATGGCTACACATTTATTTCATTTTATCCAACCTTCGGATCCATTTTAATCCTGTATTTACCATGTCATTTGTGTTGTACAATTGGTACTAGAGCACATGGGATGATTAGGTAGATTGTGTGTGCGTTTTCTTAGTTAGATTCGATCAAAACTTTGGTTTTTGAAGGTTTATGGTCTCATTCTTGACACTATTTGATTCTCATATTGTGGTGTTAAAGTTGATTATTTTTTTTGTTGTTATTGCTTCATAGGTTCAGGTTGTGCAAAAGAAACCAAGCAAAAACGTTCAAATTAGGTGTTTTTAGGTGGAAAAAGTCATGTTTTTCATGACTGCGTTTTGCCCCTCTAGCAAATTTCTTGACTGCGTTTTGTCTCCTGCGTTTTGCCTCAAGTTCACTGCATTTTGTGTCATTTCATTTTGTCTCAAGACTTGACTGCGTTTTGTCTAAGGCTCTTCACTGTGATTTGTCTACTGTGTTTTGCCTAATTTGAAGACTATATATAGTTTTGCCTAGGAGGAACTCTGCCCAACTCATTTCTTGACTGCGTTTTATCTCAAGAATTGACTGCGTTTTGTCTAAGACTCTTCACTGTGTTTTGTCTAAGATTCTTTCAACGTCAATGTGTTTTGTCCTAAGACTCTTAATGCGGTTTTGTTATAGAATCTTCACTTCGGTTTGTTAAGACTCTTCATTGCGTTTTGTTAAGATTCTTCACTGTCGTTTTAGTCTAAGACTCTTCTTAGTTAAACTCATTTCAAACCAAACCAAATCATAATTTTTAATAACAACATATCACTAATCTAACAAACAATCATTACTTTTAACAAAAATTCACTGATCATTTGTATTGATCTGAAAGATTTATATAAATGACAAAACGGTAGAGATTGAATTACGATGGAAAAAGGGATCACGATGTGGTTGATTGGATATCCTTTTGTGAGATTGAAGTGGGTTTCTTGAAGGCGTCTACTTATTTCATCATCGAGACTTCTCTATTTTTTACCCCTTTTTCTTTAAACTCAATCTAAGATTGATGACTTGCTTGAAAATTACAACGGTAAGATTTGGGGGGGAGTGGGGGGGGGGGGATTGAATTATTAGTTACCAGCTGTCAGGGGTGGTGGTTGCAAAACTGGTTAATTATCACTTAAAGGAGTTACATTGTAGTACTCTGGTGTCACTCGCAGAAGAGCTGTGGATATTTCAAGGGTGTTGTACTTGTATACTTTTTGGTTGGGTATAGAGTTCTTATAGATTTCAATCATGCACCGTTTCTTTATCAACAACAGGTGCATGCTTAAGTAACAAATTGGGGGGATTTCATTCATTTTCAAGTTTGGTTTATATGGGTTTACTTCACCAAGTGGTCACAACAATAGCCGACAGAATACGAGGTTGGTAAGTTAGCCAGAGAGTTTAAAGGTTGAGATATAATCAGCAATTCTCACGAGAAATTATTGTCCCATTCTAAGACAATGGCACTTCACAATCTAAGCAAAATTCTCAAAGTTCTTCAACGACATTCATATACAAGACCGAGATTGCTTATTCGTTTATTTCGATCTTTGATCTTTGAATTCTCGCATACTTCTCGTCAGATTTTCTCAGACCGTTTGGTCAGTTGTTTTCGTTTTCATTATTGGCTATGTTCTGAGTATTCGGAGTCGATGTCGCACTTAGCCCAAGTGCATTGAGTCGTTTTACGTAACCACCACACAACCATGCTTTTGGATAAAGGTTTTGTAATGAGGATACGAATTTGGAAATAAGGATAAAGGTTTTGTGAAATGGATAAGGATTTTGTGTGAGTAAAGGACGAACGCTTTTACAAAAAGATAACTTTGTACAAATATTTATGGGGAAAATTTATGCTAGGTCGTGGCCGAGTACTGCTGAGCGTGCATTAAGATTGTTTGTGCGTTGCTTATTGTGATTTGTGCGGTTGCTATCTGTTGCTATTGAGGTGAGTTCTCGTAGCCCCACTTTTTACTGTTTTTTCGTTGGGGGAAAATGATACTAAAATGTGTTTTGAACTGTTTTCTGAACTGTGCAAAACGTGATTTTGTCTTTGGGACAATCTATGTGCTTATGACTGTTATGTGAATGATATGCGTTGGTATGATATGTTGTGTGATCTTCTGTGTGGTTCTTCACCCTAATTAGCTCCAGCTGGTAGGCTTTAGGTGTGGTATGTCATCGGGGTTGCGACCCTAAGAGCATTGGTACGCGCTGGTGATTAGACTAGCGAGGATGCTAGGTCTGGGTACATGATTAGTGGGGATGCTAAGTCATGGGTTTGTTTGCATATATTCTGTTAGCCTTAAAATATGGTGACATATCCGGAATTACATTAGTTTATAAATAGTCAAACACGCCGGGACTAGATTAGACACTTTAGTATAGTTTAGTTGTGTTTGGACTATAAATACCCCCTCCATACTTCCATGGAGGGGTGAAGCTCACTTTTATAAAGTGTAAGTGTGTGTGTTTTCTCTCTAGCTCACACACATCTTCCCATCTCTTTCACCTTATTCTCTAATAAAATGGCTACACATTTATTTCATTTTATCCAACCTCCGGATCCATTTTAATCCTGTATTTACCATGTCATTTATGATGTACAATTGGTACCAGAGCACATGGGATGATTAGCTAGATTGTGTGTGCGTTTTCTTGGTTAGATTCGATCAAAAGTTTGGTTTTTGAAGGTTTATGGTCTCATTCTTGACACTCTTTGATTCTCACGATTGTGGTGTTAAAGTTGATGTTTTTATTGTTGTTATAGCCTTCTAGGATCAAGTTGTGCAAAAGAAACCAAGCAAAAACGTTCAAATTAGGTGTTTTTAGGTGGAAAAAGTCATGTTTTTCATGACTGCGTTTTGCCCCTCTAGCAAATTTCTTGACTGCGTTTTGTCTCCTGCGTTTTGCCTCAAGTTCACTGCATTTTGTGTCATTTCATTTTGTCTCAAGACTTGACTGCGTTTTGTCTAAGGCTCTTCACTGTGATTTGTCTACTGTGTTTTGCCTAATTTGAAGACCTATACTACGTTTTGCCTAGGAGGAACTCTGCCCAACTCATTTCTTGACTGCGTTTTATCTCAAGAATTGACTGCGTTTTGTCTAAGACTCTTCACTGTGTTTTGTCTAAGATTCTTCACTGTGTTTTGTCTAAGACTCTTCACTGCGTTTTGTCTAAGACTCTTCACTACGTTTTGTCTAAGACTCTTCATTGCGTTTTGTCTAAGATTCTTCACTGCGTTTTGTCTAAGACTCTTCATTACGTTAACTCATTTCAACCAAACCAAATCATAATTAAACAACATATCACCTAATCTAACAAACAATCATTACTTTTAACATACAATCACTGATCATTGTATTGATCCTGAAAAGATTTAATAAATGACAAACGGCTAGAGATTCGAATTACGATGACAAGTGATCACGAAGTTGATTTGATATCCCTTTTTTGAGATTGAAGTGGGTTTCTTGAAGGCGTCTACTTATTTCATCATCGAGACTTCTCTATTTTTTACCCCTTTTCTTTAAACTCAATCTATCGATTGATGACTTGCTTGAACATACAACGGTTAAGATTGAGACTTGAATTATCTAGTTACCAGCAGTCAGGGGTGGTTGGTTGCAGACCTGGTTAACTATCACTTAAAGGAGTTACATTGTAGTACTCAGTGTCACACGCAGAAGACGATGTGGATAATTTCAAGAGGTGTTGTACTTCTTATACTTTTCTGGTTGGGTATAGAGTACTTATAGATTTAATCTTGCACCGTTCTTTAATCAACAACAGTGCAAGCTTAAGTAACAAATTTGGGGGATTTCACTTCATTTTCAAGTTTGGTATATCAGGTTTACTTCACCAAGTGATCACAGCAATAGCCGACAGAATACGAGGTTGGTAAGTTAGCCAGAGAGTTTAAAGGTTGAGATATAATCAGCAATTCTCACAGGATATTATTGTGCCATTCCAAGACAATGGTACTTCACAGTCTAAGCACAATTCTCAAAGTTCTTCAACGACATTCATATACAAGACCTTGATTATACCAAGTTTTCTTGATTCTTGCTTCATCTCCTCTACGGTTTCTGAAGACAAGAGGGTAATGCTTTGTTTGGATTTCAAGATTTGTGCTTAAGACAAGAACTTCTCGAGTATATGTGCGTACACAACAATGATGCTTCCGAGAGTTCGCAACCATCATGGGGGAAAATGTGTACATCCGGGACTTAGTTGACTTTGATGTTACCATGTCAACTTCCAGGGGGAAGTAGTGTATACTACTTTACTTAGTATGGTTTATGAAGTATTCTGCATACGTGAGAAGAATTGTTGCTGATTTCTCGCATGCACCCCCGAACGAATATTCACCAAGCCCTAATGACAAGAAGCAGTGGTCGTTGGTGTGGTTTGACTTCTATAAATTTCCGTTGTGCACGTCAATGACAAGTAGAAGATTGTTCGAGCTACATTAAAGTTTCAAAATCTGCTCAAGATAAGGATGTTGGTTTGGGGGGAAGCTGATTCAGAAACTTCGCCAAAAAGGAGTCTATGAAGAAAGCTTTTCAAGACATACTGCATGAATTGGGGGGAAGTTAAGCCAACTCATGCATACTACAATGGTTCCTGTACAAACAAAGACACTGAAGATCCAAGCTGGAGTATAAGTTTCAAGACAAGGAGAACTCAGAAGACATCTTCAGCTTTGGAAGCGCTTTGGAAGACTCTATTTGTGTTGTATATGTACATGATAGGAACATTGTAAGTAATTCCGTATGTCCACATATTAGGGGAAGATTGTTAGCCTTAAAATATGGTGACATATCCGGAATTACATTAGTTTATAAATAGTCAAACACACAGGGACTAGATTAGACACTTTAGTATAGTTTAGTTATGTTTGGACTATAAATACCCCCTCCATACTTCCATGGAGGGGTGAAGCTCACTTTTGTAAAGTGTAAGTGTGTGTGTGTTTTCTCTCTAGCTCACACACATCTTCCCATCTCTTTCACCTTATTCTCTAATAAAATGGCTACACATTTATTTCATTTTATCCGACCTCTGGATCCATGAAAATGTATTTACCATGTCATTTGTGATGTACATATTCATTGTCATATAGCACAATTGTCCAAACCGTATGAGATATTGGCACAACGATTGGGTTTTGAGTCAAAACCTACGAGCTCACCAACATTATAGTTGACGTTTTCGAGTATCATTTTCAGGTGTATTGTTAACAACGGTAACTAAGGACTATTGGGGACCAACATCGAGGACAAGTTGGGAGTTTATTTGAATACAATTGTTTGACACTTTCCAAGGTTGCGAAATTGTAAAATTTTGTAAACAATCTTTTGGTAAACAAATGTATGGTATGATCTTGTATCTTGTGCAATGTAAATCATTATGTCGCATTACCGTGTTTCCGCCGCTGGCGGGGTGTGACACTAGCTACTGTATGTAAACTCATTTTTAGCGTAAGCAATTTATATTAGAGTTAGTAAATTATAGCTATTGTAATGAGATACTACACAAAGTAACAAATTATAATAATCTTTGCGTTGTTTACATAATTAAATTGTAACAATTTAAATTCGATAAAAAGGTATGATTGTCAAGCAACGTTAAAGAAAAAGGGAAGGGATTTACACAAGATTAATTTTCGTTTTGTTGAAAATGGTTTAGTTTTTTTATTTTGAACGATTTCATATGATTATAGTGGAATTTATAAGTTTAGGAACGTTTGTAAGTTACGACTATCTTTGTGATATGTTTATTTATTTGTTGGTTTCGTTTTCTAACACGACGTGGTTCGAAATCACTTGAAAATGCATGTTTTATCATGTTTTTTGTTGTTGTCACATAAAATTACTAGCAAGTAATCTGAAATTTTTTATGGTTTAAAAAACGGGAAGACCGTATAGGTACCGATTTCTCGGTACCGGTATCCGAATCCCGTTCGGTACAGTACTAATACCCCTTTTTTATGCTCGGGAAAAAATTGGTACCACCAATTTGGTACGGGTTTGGTACCATACTGGTACCGTGCTCATCCCTAGTCTATAACATTATTTAGTTGAAAAGGATGTTTTAATTAGGGGACGTTTGGTTCACTATAATCTGGTGCAATGTAATTGGATATAATTGTAATTAGATTACATCACGTAGTCTGTTTGGTCTGCAAATTGGAGGGATTATAATTCATATTACATTATGTAGATTGTTTGTTTTTCGTGGTAAATGTAATTCAGTCACTCCAATTACATCAAATGAATCATATTACATAAAAAGTTGAATGAAAAGTTTTTATTTACGCTATAATTCAAATCTTTTTACTTTAAAGAATCAATAATTATGAACTATTGTTATTATTAATTAATTAATAAATCACTTTATTAAAAAACTTAAGAGATTTACAACAAATTCAAGGGAAGTCGAGATACTATCTGGGCTCTTACTCCTTTAATAATAGCGAAACTGATCTTATTAAATATATGAACAGCAACACGTGCCTCAATATTTTGAACCATGAAGAACTTTCGGATCCGCTTCAGCAAAGTAATCACGTCCTCCTCTGGTTCCCCGAAGGAAAAGAAAGAAATTGAAAGTTATGCAACATCAATCACCGCACGACCGGGCACGAAATCAACCATTCTGGTTTGCGTCAAAAGCGAATATCCAGTCAGATCCAGACACTATTAATATTATAACTACTATTAATATTATAATTATTATTAAATTTTATTATAATTATAAATAAATATTTTATTATAATTATTATTAAATTTTTTATTATTCATTATTATTATTATTATTTTATTATATTATACTATATTATATTATATTATAATTGTTATTATTATTATTATTTATATTATTATTATATTGTTATTATAATAATATTATTGTTATTATATTATAATTATATTTTTTTTACTATCATTATATTATTATTTTATTATTGTTATGTTATTATTATTATTATTATATTGTATTTTTAATAATTTATTAATGTTGTTTTTGAATTACATTGCGGTGCGAGTTAACCAAACACATTGTCATATTTATTAATTGCAATTCTAACACATTAATTCTAAGAATTACAATTCATTCAAATTACAATTCCTATTAAAGTTTACAATTCGTTCAAAAACATTTTGCGAACCAAACGGCCCCTTAGGGTGTAGGGTGTGGTTGATGGTTTTTCTTCGTCACATCAGCTCTACATCATCAAAAACATTTCATTTATATTTTCCTTCAACTTTCCCTCAATCATTGCAATACATTCTTTAGCTTTTTAAAAAAAAATCAATCTTTTATTTAAAAATACCCACAAAACACAAATGCCACACACAATACACACACATAATAAAATAACATTTCACTCTTTTGGGTAGTGTGCAAGTTCACTCGGGATTCTTGTCCCGTGAAAGGCATTCTTTTCCTTTTTCCCACCATAAATGGTATGGTATTTCTTGGGTCCCGCAAAGGAAAATGCTTTTGCCGATTGTTTTACCCTGCTGACGCCCTTCACTCTTATAGGGTGTGTGGTGAGGTGCCAAAAGTTATAACATGTTATAGGGTGCAAATGCATCTAGCACTGTCTAAGACGGTGTGTTATGGTAAGGTAAAGAGGACGTGAATTTCCTTTTTCGTGCCATAAATGGTATGGTCTTTCTTAGGCCCCGCAAAGGAAAATGCTTTTTCCGATTGTTTTTATCCCGATGGCACCCTTCACTTTTATAGGGTGTGCAGTGAGGTGGCAAACCTATCACATGTTATAGGGTGCAAATGCATCTAGCACTCTGTCTAAGGCGGGGTGTTATGGTAAGGTAAAAGGAACGTGAATGAGGTGTTTGACACTTGAAGCATTATGAGGGAGGTGCATAGATGGGGTGCGAAGATGCAAAATTGAGGACGGTTTGGCGAAGTGTTTCACCAAGCGAGAATTAAGGAAGAGCATTTTTGAACTGTTGGCATATATTAAAGAAAATCATTTTATTAAAAATTTATCATTATATCTATCTATAATATTCTCTTACCCTTTTGTTTTTTCACAAAGTCAAACATTATCTTTCTCTCATTATCCAAACAATCAAACAATAAATATTTTAATATCTTTTACCCAAATGAATTATGAATCATTCTTGTTTACTTCTTCCGACAAAAAAGAAGAAGTTAATAGCATTAACTTTTAATTTGTCAAACGTGCGACGTTGTATTATAAGAACAAAAAAGTTCAAAGATCAAAAATTACGAGAAACGTCATACATATATATCGTTACGGTACTCATGATCGTTTAGTGGTCGCGTACTTTTCGTATAACTCAATGTATGCCGAAGATATATTTTAGAAGAGGTTCTGAATGGGTCAGAAACTATTTGTAGAACCGTAAAGGGGGGTGAATACGGTTTTCTTAACTTCTTCGAAGTTTATAAAACTTCAAGTCTTGAAAGAGCCGAGTGGTGTATTAATCTACTTTTCAAAGAGAACAATAAGTAGATAGAGAGAAGAAGAGACACCACGATATATAGTGGTTCGGGAAGGGGGGTTTAGTCCTTCCGTACGTCTAGTTGCGAATCCACGACACCAATACTATCCCTAGTATAATCCTTATGGTGACTACAAACCGTATTACAAATTAACTCCACCTACTTTTAACAAAGCTCGGCACTCACACAGAAGAGTTATTACCTATGATACTTCGCCCTCAGAATCAACCCCTTAGAACCCGTTATTCGACTTAACCTATCTAGGATCACTTAGATCAACTAGAGACTCTACCAAAGTCCCCTTGGAAGCTTATCAAACCCTCACTAGATCCCCAATGATCTAGGCTTGATCCCACAGATGCAAGACTTTCCTTATAACTCGATAGATTGAAATAAGATAGTTTGAACCAAGTCCTAACCTAGCCTTGCGACTCGATTCTAATATAAAGGGTATCAGAAAGAAGACCCTCGACAAAACACACAAGTATGGATTAGGTACTTGTGTGGCTCTCTTCGGAGATCGTGAGCCACACAAGTACCTTATACGTACTTGTGTTTTGTGTTTGGTCGAGGGTCTTTCTTCATTTTCATCCCAATACACAACTCCATCCTTATCCCTTACTAATTCCCAATTAACCCCACAAACAAACAACACCTCATAACACCTACCCACCTACAATCCACATAAACCCACCACCCAAAACCCCACAAAACGCGTGACGCTTCTACCTTCCATCACCGAACTGACCGTGAGATGTCTCCCAAGCTATTTTCGAAACCACTTTGATGTTCTCAGACTACTGAGGATTAGAGAAGAGAAAAAAGAGGAAAGAATGTTTTCAAAAGGTGAGGAATACAAAGGCCAAGGGTGGGTATTTATAGGCCAAGAGTCCCAATTTGGGAAAACAACACACGCGCCAGAATCCCGAAGATTTGTTTTCCTTGGGATGTTGTCGTTTTAAATACCCGCACTTGTTAAACCCTTAATTGTACTTCATGCTATGACATTTCAATCATTATTATGCTCAAGGTCAACCAACTTAAGTAGACATTTGATTAAAAGTTTATGAAGTATTAAAAGTGTTTTGCTTATCCAATGAAGTAAATTATCAGAAGGGTATTTTGGATATTCCTTAAAGTGGTAACTAGCCTAGTTAGAATCCAACTAAAGATTAGAAAGGGCTAGTTAGGAACCAAGAGAATATTCTTTGCTTGGTGAGAAAGGGGGGAAAGAATTTGAAATTTAAATTTCAAATTCACTTAAACACATCTTGGATAAAGATGGATGAGTTGTGTATGAGTTGTCATAATGTGACATGATGTGATGGAAAAGAGCCTCTTGATCTTGTTTGAAATGAAGGGTAAAGATATGAAGAGGACACTTGGTTAAGTGGCAAGATCAAGGGTAGAAAGGAGGTTGTGTTTGTTGTGTGAGTGAGAAGTAAATGTTTGTGAGAGAGGTTATGTTTGTTTGAGATGAGAGATCAATCCAATGGTTGATAAGAGAATAGGGGAGTTTAGATTGATGAGATGGCTTGATCAAGGGTAGAGGTGAACGTGCGTTTGTTAAAATTCACCCAAAAAGTTACTCCCCAAATATTTCCCATCCGTTTCTGTTTCCATGTTTATCATATTACACCTACACTCCACAACCCTTTAAAGACCTCTTTGATAGTAACTTTTAGTACTTACACCTAGCGGTGGAGGTTTAATTCTTTATCAAGCCTATGGTAATTTATATGCTATGACAGGTAATGAGTGTTAAATTTTCCGCTTCCCATATTGTTGTAATTCATTATACACCCGAGAGAAAGAGAGAATCCAAACACTTATTGTGCGGTGCTAGTGTATAATTGTCGTGCTTCTAGTTACGAGGTCTAATTGATTGTGCCATGAATAACTTTAAAGAGTAGGTTAAATGCCCCCGAATTGCTATTGTCTAGGTAGAAAAACTCATTTACTTAGGGACAAGCAAATCCCAAGTGTAGGGGTATTTGATGAGGTGTAATTTTATACACCTTTTCGGAGTCATTTAACCCATATAATCATGCAAAAATGCTTAAAATATGTGCTTAATTGTTTCTTTTTGCATTTTTAGCACTTGGAAGACATTTGGAGGAAATACATGTGATTTGGGATTTATTTTGGAAGAAACGGGAAAAGAGTGCAACTTTACACAACGATGGCTTGAAGAATTACTTACAGAAGGTGGAGACGGCGTCAGGATTACTTGAGACGCCATCAGGATGATCAAGCGACCGCATTAGAAGAATTTGTGATGGCATTTGGACTGTATCCATCATAAAGAAACCCTAGAAGATTCTCGGCGCGATAGCGTCAGGATTACTTGCGACGCCATTGCGGTTCCTTTTCTTATAAATACAAACTCGAATTTAGGGTTTTAGATAACATATTAGGAGTAGATTTCGGTAGAGAATGACTTGTAGCTGACTTTGGGAGTATTTTAGGATTTCCCAACCCTTTGTACCTTCCCTACTTGCTTGTTTCAATATAGTAAAGTTCTTTTATCCTTTAATCTTTCAATATGTCTTATTGTTTGATTGGGTATTATGCTTTGCTTATCTTTAACATGCTAGGCTAGATCTCTTAGTGGTTTGCTTATGATTGCATGTGAATTGGTATGTAGATCTAAATATTATTGCTTCTTGATTGATGTGTGTGCATGTTTAGACTCTTGGACCCCTAGTTACTTGCGTGTATCGAAGATTTAATGGGGCATACAATTGTGTTAGAAAGGATTTCCTCGGTAATAGTTTCTACTACCTCACACATTATGGATGTCCCCTTTAAGTATTTTTAATGCGCGAGGTTATCTCTCTAGGGTCCATGTAACAGTCTTCATACTACTTACTTGTGTGTTTTCCTTGAAGGTATACGTAGACGGCAGTTTTATGTAATTGTCCTGCTTCTCGGTAATCTTTGCACATCACATCACAAGTGTGACAAAGATATAGAGTTAGGAGAAGCATCACTAGGGATCATGGAATGCTTAAGTATAAAACGTCTATTTTATCATACGCTTTCTCACATTAGATTAGTTTATTATAGATTAATTAGTTAAGACAAACCCTCTTAACCCGCGATTTAAATTGCTTTCATAAATCTAAATACAAAAATATTCTTCTTTCAACTGTAATTTAGTTTACATTTAGTTATCAACCTTCACATGCTATACTTAGGAACCGGTAACAACCCCTGTGTCTTACTCATTCTACATAAACGGTTAGTTACACTGCCTAGGGTGTTGTACAACTTAAGTGGAGTTTCACACACCCTGTCAAAGTTTTTGGCACGCTGTCGGGAATAGTATAGGTTACTATTATTGCATTTTGCTTAGGTCTACTCGCTTAAATTCCTTTCAAGTGAGTATTTTAATTTCTTGTATTAGACTTTTTGTCTGTCTATCTTTTCTTTTGTGCAATTTGTTTTGTAATCATTTTCGTTGACCTTCCTGGAAAAAAAAATCCTATACGTCTTAGGAGATACTACATACCCTAGCCACACAGGTCTACCAAAATAACCATTGAGATCCTGCTGGAGACATTGTGGGCCTCTCTCGATCCGACGCCTCGGTTGAGTGCAAACGGATGCTCATTCCACGGACTTTGGTAGAGGATAAGTAATCATCACCTTACATGGATTTCTTAAAACTTGTGATCACTTGACTTAAGGTGATCCTAAGGCAAAACGCGCGCTTGCATTTATTTCAATTTTCCCTTCGAGATCAAACTAGCAATTGGCTTGAGCGTCTCGCGGGATCATCCTCACTTAGGAGGGATCTCATAATCGTTTCCTTGCTTAATTCATTCCACCAGAACGGACTTCTAAAACTTCAAATGACATCATTGAGGTTCCAAACACCAAGGTTGGAATCTCTCTTGAAGGTGGTTGTTTTAAGTACTTATCTAAAAAGTCTCATCATGGTATAGATATTTGGCTCCAAATCCAAATCTTCTATGACCATGTCAATCCCATCATAAGACGCATTATCGATCAAGAGGCTGGTGGTAAGTTACGTGAAAAAACAATGAAGAATCTTGGGCATTATTAGAGGACCTTGCCTTCTATGACAACGAAAGTTGGAATGACCCAAAAGACTTTGCTAAGCCGATCAAGGCAATCTCTATGCCTCAAGATGTCCCGAGTACATCGATTATCGTCTCATCGAGCACGAAATCAAGTCCAATGCTTGAATGGAAGCTCATCTTGATGTAACCCAAACCTATCAATGTGAACAAATCATCTTTGCATGCGAGAGTTTGTAGTGGTCCTCGCGACGTTAATATTTGAAAAAAATCCAAGAGCAAGCTTATGTTGACTAACGTATTTCGCCGTTAGCAACTGAAGTGGGAGGAAAGCCGTTTTGCTAACAATCAAGGAGCAGAATAATTTAACTGAGCACAATGCTTGGAATGCACAACCCAAACTTCATTGGGTAAGAACGAAACTTTGCAGTCCACCAAAAGGCTCATTTTCACCTACGATTCAGACTCATATGGACCCTTAGACTATCAAACCAACCTTGAGGGGTGTTGAATGATTTTGATTCTCATCAAGAAAAACGGTTGTCTATCCTTGGGACCCAATTCAAGCAACAACAAGCTGATGTAATCATAAATCAACCAACATATGGAAGATTGTTTTGGAAAGACTCGATTAACATTACCACTCATGGCTGTCACCATACGTAATGCTTACTCAGCTAAAACGCCCTGTCATGTGATCATTAGAGAGTGAGGACGCCCGAAACGAAAGGGAGTCCATCAAGGCCTACTCAATATCATTTTCCCTAAAATAATAATCGCAATCATCCTTAGGAGAACAAGATAGGAACTCCTCCTCCCCTAAACGTGTTTATTTTGTTAACACGATAACCATTATAAAAAAGAAGGATGAACCTAGGGAACCCGAAACCTTGAAATTAAGTAAAACCGACCATGATGATTCCAACCTAGCAAAAGACTTAAGTGACGAATCAATTGAACCCAAGGAAATAACCAATGATGTAGGCTTAAGTAACCTAGGAAACAAAGAGTGCAAGGATGGGATTGAAAAGGATAATGAATGGATTAAATATGAAGAACCACTTGACTTAGTCGACCTACATGATGAATCAATCTATGAATCAATAATTGAGGAAATGCCTAGGTGTTCGTTGAATTATGATTTTAGAATTAAGAAAGGCGACCCTAATAATTTAAAATTTCCTTGCATGATAGACATAATTTCATACCCAATGCTTATATCGACATTGATTTACCTATAAACATCATGTCCTTGGCTTACTATAATGATTTTAGAAGAAATAGCTTCGAGTGTAGGGGAGAAAATTTTGTGGGCATTGGAAGGGATGTGCACGTATTTATAGGCAACATGAGTCATGTTATGGATTTCACCATTCTCGAAAGTGTTGAGGCTAATATCGATCCTAGTTTATCCCAGGTAGTGTTTGGGTGACCCTTCGCGGAAGTCCCTTGCCTAGCTATAAATAGGAAACACGGATGGATGACATTCACGGATGGGAGTAGATAAGTCACTTTCAAAACACCATACAAGGATTCGGAGAGAAGCGAATTGACAAGCGATGGTCATGACTTATTGTCATCTAGGATAATTCTTAGTGAAGATGACTATGATAAGGGGGTGTGAAAGGCCATCCGATTTAGAGAGTGAGTTCTATAAAGATATCAATAAACTAGGTCCCGAATACCGAACCGGACTCGAAGAAAGTAGTAGTTGAAGTGATGTGAACAACGAGGGGGGAGTCACGTAAGGAATAGGACTCCGAGTCTAGCTAAAAGACTCTCTAATAAACAAAAGCGCTTATTGGGAGGCAACCCAATCTTTTAATTCATGCATTTTAGGTGTGTCGTATGTTTAATTCTTTATTGTTTAATTTAATTGTTGAAAATAATTATGTAATCATGCTTTGTTTTGTTTTTAACTTCGTTTTAATCTCAATCAAAGGTATTTTGCATATTAAGTGTAGGGGAAATATCTGGTTTATAAGAACCATTTCAAACATGTTAAATAAATAATTTAGATTAATTCGCGTCTTGTGTGTTTGTTTGAGTCATATGATTGTGTTAATAAATTCTGTGGTTTTTGCAATAAATTTTTGCAGAAAATACTTATGGGACTTGCGTGCAGAAATTTTTTAAGAAAAGAAAAAAATCTCTTTATAGTAGGTGGAGACGGCGTTAGGATTTATCCCGACGGCGTCACCACCCTGCTACAGTAACATTCGCAATTTTTTTTAAATTTTGTATAATTTCCGAAATTTGTAATTTGCTTAAAAACTGCAAAAAACCACAGTTACATTAACACATTCATCATATCCTTCATTTATTTTCGTAGAGTCAAAAATCATAAATCATATAGTTGTATTTATTGTTTCGCTGATTTTACGCTAGGTATAGTTGTATCTTCTCTTTGATTTACAGGTTATATTTGATGAGGAGAAGCCCGGGTGTTCTTATGAGTTTCATGTGGACGATTCTTGGATGACGATTTAGCCGGGATCATTTGTTTCTTCTCCATCATTGAGCAAAACCAAAACCATTGGAGTACTAGTTTCTTTCGCTTTTTTTCTTTTCCCTTTATTCATTTACGGGTACTTTGTAGAACATTGGGGACAATGTTCATAATAAGTGTAGGGGTAAATAAAAGCCTTAGAAACTATTCTTTCATTTGTCTTTGCTTTGTCCCCAAAATGATGAGTAATATATCAAAACATAGCGTAGAAGGTAATTTTGACCCAAATTTTATAAAATTTATAGCACATACTAGTGAAACTAAGTACTAGTAGCGTCTCATTGGATAAGGAATTATATGATTAGCACAAAAACCCTACCACTCAAAAAAATTCCACCCCCAAATTGTGAGGTTCGCCCTTAGATCTTTAGAAATTCGGGTATCCATCTTTGATACCCAAGATAATTTATACCTTTAGCTTTCTCTAGTTAAGGAAAGAGCAAGTGCATGTGTCGCGTTCATGGATTTGTTGGTGCATGTGTGATTTTGTTGTCTTTTCAAGAGCATTGGTATCGGTTTTAAATTATATGAGAGTGTACTGGTATTGTATTAAATTCTATAACTTGCTTTAGTGATGCATCCTGAGACCACATAGTGAGTATTAGGATTTGTTAAATGATAAGATGCACTAGGATTAACCCATGTTTTAAACTTGTAATTGTTATTATGGTTACCTCGACTATATAACTATCCCATACCCTTGCCATGCACTCATTTTTAGTGCAGGATTCCCCTAGTACAATCCTTCGAGCCTTTACTTTTCACGGTTCTCATAATTTTCCGATGAATTCTGAATTGTTAATGAAGAGCAGTGTTTAAACCTTTAAAACAATTGTTACAACCAAATCACCTTAGCCTACCTTATATGTACTCGTTTTTAGTACATTATTGTTTAAACCAAGTTAATTATTTTAGTACATGGTTGTAAGTCCTTATCCTTGTAAATACATTTTTGGGACGATTAGGATTCATGGTAGTATTTATTTTGCGGAAGAATGGAGAAGAAAAGCTAAGTCAATACCCTCATATTTGTTTGATAGTCTTCATGTTATTTTGATCCACCTCAATTCGGGTCATTAGATTAGTTCATGTATCGAGTATGTAAAAGCTCAAGTGTAAGGGTGTATCTATAAACCCCATGTGATGTATTATTATGTTTAAGCAATGGCAGGGCAAAATGTACAAAAAAGAGAAAAAAAAGAGAAAAAAATGTACGGGCTGCCATTTGCTTATGTTATGTTATGTTTATCATAGAGTCAAGAAAAGAAAAATAAAGAGTTTGATGTAAAGTTGTGTAGAGTTCGTATATGTTAGTCCAAGTGGTCGAGTCTTTAGCTTAACAACCAAATCATCATGTATTCTTATAAATAATTAGCTCACCACTTCACCCCAAATTCACCCAAAAAGTTACACCCCGAATATTTCTCATCCGTTTTCGTTTCCATGTTTATCATATTACACCTACACCCCACAACCCTTTAAAGACCTCTTTGATAGTAACTTTCAGTACTTACGCCTAGCGGTGGAGGTTTGATCCTTTATCAAGTCAATGGTAATTTGTATGCTATGACAGGTAATGAGTGTTAAATTTTCCGTTCCCATATTGTTATAATTCATTATACACCTGAGAGAAAGAGAGAATCCAAACACTTATTGTGAGGTGCTAGTGTATAATTTTCGTGCTTCTAGTTACGAGGTCTAATTGGTTATGCCATAAAATCCTTTAAAGAGTAAGTTAAATGCCCCTGATATTTCTATTGTAACACCCCACCCGAGAATGGGTCAAATGTCACACTTATGGCATCAAAACATCCGTAAGCGGAAGACTTTATTCATAAAATGGTTCAAGAATGTTCACCAAGAAAACTAAGGAAATAAATTGTCAAATACATCATGACTTCCAAACAAAAATAATTCCAATCTCCAAAGTCTAAGCGAAAGAGAAGTTTAACTTCAAAGTCTAAATGATTATAAAAGAAATAGGAAAGCAATCATCAAGTTGGTCAATGGTATGTGCTTAAATACACATACCTTTTTCCATTAAAAACGGACTTAAATGACCAAAAACAGACAAAAACTGCCAAAGATATGTTTGTTTTACATTTGTGTTGTGCAGGAAAAGGATATCACACCAAAAGACAGAAAACAAAGAAAAAAATGACAAAACCAGACACGGAATGGAAAAGCTGTAAAGGACAAGGCCAAAGCAAAGCCAAAGATCAGATCAGTCAAGTCAAAGTCAACTCAACAAATCAACAGTCAAAATCGGAGCCGTAATTGAAGAATACTATTGGTTGCAATCTCAACCCATCTGATGGGCCGGGAAAGCCCAATAGTATATTATGTTGGGCACCCACACTAAGACTGCATCAAAACTGAACCTGAAACTAAGCTCTAGGATGCATCCATAGCCCCTACATCAAAGCAAATATCAACTCACAATTGGAAGTTCATAATAGATCAGACAAAGCAAAAGGGGAAGCCGTTGACTGATCACACCGCCACAGATAGTGTCACACAATTGGTGCCTCAATGACGCGACCATGGTACCTCTATGGCTAGTTAGCGCGGGCATCAGAATAGAAACAAAGGGTTCATATAGCATATCAAAACAAAACATTCCAAAGAAGGTCATGACTAAGAAAAACAGATAAGTTCATATCATAGCAATGTCAAACGAAGCATATATCAAACGAATTCAAAGGGGTTCAACTAAGTTATCAAATAGGTAGCAATGAATAACGAATCAAAGGATAGGGAACATATATAGGACTCTCAAAAGTGAAAATAGATACGGATCAAATGTCATAAGAATCCTTGAGAGAAATGATATAATATATGTACATTAAACAATCAATGCTTACTTGACAAATCAAGTCGACTCACTCTCGCTTGAGATTATCTACATGAATTAATGAACCAAAAATTATCAAAAGTGTACTAGTATTATTCAGTGGTATATTTACTTACTTTTATACTTATCAGTATTGTGTCAAATGCTTATTTTACGTCACTAAGTTTCATTTTAAAATCATAATTCTATAATTGCAAAGTTGGTCCACTACAGGGAACTCATTCTATTTTGTTTGTTTAGCATATCATATGGCTGTGTAGTCATTCTATAGCCTTAGCATCTTATAAATATTCAAATTTATCTACTGAACTAAAACAAATGATATCAACTGCAGTTTTATTCAAAATATTTGTTTACGAAAAGTGCGAAAATAACCGAACCAAAGGCTCATATTTTATTACCCCACAAGAATCTGACTTATAAACATTTATACTTGTAAACAATGAATGAAACATAATCAAACAGTTTCCTTGTAATGTCAAAGTATTCAATATTGAAAAATAAAAATGTAAATAAGTTTAGTGACACCAATAATGATATTTGATGATAACTTTATTGTGTTATGATATGCATTAAAATAATCATAAGGACTAACCATATTTAAGATTTCATGCAGAAATTACATGTTCCTACGTTATAACTAATACAGAGCATTATCGAACCTGATTTTGCATTCTTGGTTACTTGTTTTTAGATGCGCATTCTATTCACCTAAAGATAACTATCTTGTTTTAACATAAGGTGAAATTTAATTATATGATTCTTATATATGTATCATGCACTATATCAGTATATACAAAGGGTGTCTAATTAACATGGTACTAATGTGTAGTGATTGATTTCTTATGAAGTAAAATACAGGTTTTAGATATACCTCTAGGCTCAACAAGATCGAAACTAAAGACACGAACGCCAAGATTTAAGGAGATACGATCCAACCCAGAAACACGTAACCGGACATGAGTACGAAAAACTAATTCAAATACAATCACTAATGAAAACGAGGTATGATCTGAGACCCAAACACGATCTTAATTCTCTTGCTACTAAACCAATTCCTTAACCCAGACACGAAGAAATTAAAACAGAGTCTAACCCGGATCAAAAATCAAACTCGAACCAGAACAACGAGAACATAGATCCTGGATACGAACACAAACCCACAACACGATCACCACTCAAACTAATTTGGTTAAGCTAGCCTTCAATCCTTTTATATTTACAGAGATAGATTTGGTTCAGAACTTGTTTAGGTTTTGTGCTGAGATTTATGAAATTATGAAAAGAGTAAATGTGGCTGATGATATAGGAGCGTTTGTTAACCAAACTTGTCGATAAAAACAGGATTAGGATGAGAGCGGAGAAGGGCGAGTATATAGGAGACCAAGTAAACGGAACGTGTTTATCACATATTCATAGTCATACCAAATTTTATTTAGATATAAGAAGTGATAAGGACCAAAGTACTATTTTATTTGTTTTTAAACCTATATGCAAACACTTTAGTTATTATTTTTAAATAGTCTTATACTCTTTAGTTATTATTACTTTATTATAATTTAGGGTATTATAATTCTTCTCCTTTGAAAAAAATTCGGCCGCGAAATGAAAGTCGAATCTAAAGCGAAAACGTACCAAATTACGAAAAGAAATGTGGATAGTCACTCCGCATCATTTCCTCGTTTTCCCAAGTAGCCTCACGCTCGGGATGATTTTTCCAAATAATTTTAATAAGAGGAATGGTTTTCTTTCTCATGACCTGCTCTTGACGATCTAAAATAGCCCCAGGCTCTTCAACAA
>BQNB010103169.1:7056-24088 GCA_026074375.1 Tanacetum coccineum | reverse complement strand
AGGTATCCCATGCCTCGTGACCACCTCTTTCAGGTACATTATTGCCAACTTTTCCATGGGACCAGTTTCCCTTATTGGTAAAAAGATTGTGGATTTAGTGAGTCGGTTAACAATCACCCAAATGGTGTCATAACCTTATGACGACTTAGGAAGCTTCATGATAAAATCCATCGTGATATTATCTCACTTCCATTGAGGTATCTCGGGTTGTACCAACAATCCTGATGGCCTTTGGTGTTTAGCCTTGACCTTGGTGTCACACCCCGCCAAGGCAGAAACGCGAGGCGTAATAGGGATGGATATCATCACAACACATGGTGTCTATATAGAGAATACTAAAATGCATACAATAAAGTAAAGTATAGACACAAAGTGTCATAACAATACCCATAACTAGGCAAAACATAAAAGGCGTCTTTATTGATGAAAAGGAAGTTCTCGTCAATAAGAGACATGCAACATATATCCATACAATGCTAAACATCCACATATAAACTTCAAGATCATCTTAAGGTCTCTTTCTAGCCACTTCTCACTATCTTAAGAATCCTCATGACTTCACACCTGAAAATGATGCTTAAAAATGTCAACACAACGGTTGGTGAGAGTCATAGGTTTAAGACTCACGTTATAAACCTTTCAAAACCAATTACTGCGAACGTTACCCCCGATCCATTACAACAACTAGGTAGGAACGTTACCCCCGATCCATTACAACAACTAGGTAGTAACGTTACCCCCGATTCATATGTTACTTACGCACCTAAAAGTCCACCAACTGGAACTTATACTTAGGCTTGGACCACACATCAGTGAGTATTATTTCAACCCTTCAGTTGGTTTGAGTTGAGTAGTAAAGACCACTCCCAACCGAACTAATCACAAACTACTCCAATTGATCACTAAGCCATGGAGCATACCACAAAACCCACTCCAATTGATCACTAAGCCATGGAGCGTATGACACAAATCAGTAGGTATTATTTCAACCCTTCAGTTGGTTTGAGTTGAGTAGTAAAGACTACTCCCAACTGTGAGTCCCTTGTAGAATAGATCTCTGCAGCCTACTAAGGATGATAGCCAAAATGTATAAATACAATTGACTATATAGAAACACTGATTATGAATACTATGTGTTAATGCGGAATCTTAACACAAGTACTAAGAAAGATCCAATCAAAACTTCACAAAATTTCACGAACAATCTAACAATTAAACACATTATTAGTTACCATCAATTAGGCATTCAACCCAAAATGATTAAACCATCAACTATGAGGATACCTAGGCAATCTATCATATCTTATAACGTTTAAAACCCTTTACCCCATTCTTACATATTTCATTTATACCTAAAATGATATCCTTAAACTTTTTGTTTTAGCCGAATTTTACTCTTACAATGCGCGCGCCTAAACACGCTACTTAAACACTCCCTAATTCAAAACCAAAATTTCATAATGCACCATATATGTCCTATGAACCTCTCATAGCTCTCCCAAAGTCACTACCCTTTTATAAATACCCCTTAGAAATTCATTAATCCAAAGTGTTTAAAATTCGGTCCAGAATACTTACTAAAAGTATGCATTAATTACCAACTTTACACCCCACTCATGACCTTAGCCAAAATACCAGAGGTCACGAGGACACAATAATGAACTAATTCCACGTGACTTATAGCCTTTACTCAGTGTCTAAGTATTTTTAGAAAAATAAAAACCAAAACTGAAATTCGTCACTGTTTTACACACTGACTTTGTAATGACCATTTGACCCACTTCCCGACCATAAAAACTTATGAGGCTGACTTTTCTAGAAAGTAGACTCTCTGAGGTTATCTCTAGTATGTTGTAAATTATTTTTTGATCTTTTATGACCGAGTTATGCTCGTTACAAAACCGACCTAACTTTGTAGGATTAAACATCTAATTCGAGTGACCAAGCCCAATACATTTTCATATCACAAATTTACTTAATCAAAAACTGATTAAACTACATTATATATCTAAACTTTCTGATATTACAAACCCTACTTTATAAAACTTAATATTTAAACCCCATTCCATCATATCTAAGTTACTAGCATAACAACACACTATAATTAAAAAGATCGGATCGTACCTAAAGCAGAAACTCTAAAAAATTTCGTCTTCTCTTCTCCATTCTTCTCCTTTTGGCCGGTCGGAAACTATAGGTATGGGATGGTTAAGGATTGTTATTTTTTGTATATATAAGCATCCTAGGTAGAGTTAGTATTCTAAATCTAATTAGGTTATTATTTAGGGATCAGTACTTTAAATATTTTTTTTTCTTTTCAATTTTTTTTTTTGTTTGTTTTTCCTTTTAAAATTCGGAAACACTATTCATCCAATAAAAAAAAATATTTTTTATTTTTTATTTTTTTTATTAATTAGATATTTACAAAATATAAACCTTAAGCTTTTTGTAAAAAATTTACTTATTTGCTAAAAAAAAAAATTAATTAAAAACCCTTTTTGCATAAAGGCAGTTTCCTACCTTTCTAAAAATAACTTTTCATTTCCAACCTAACTTTCCAAAAATAGAAATTTTACATTTTCTCAACTAAACTTCTAAAGTCAAAATTTATCTTAAATTACTAACACGAAAATACATATACGTACTTATACTTACACACTTAACACGAAAATGCTCAAATCTCAATAATCATTTCCTTGTCATTAAAAATGAACGAAATGAACTCAACCAATTCAACCATCAATCTAATCTCATTGAGATGATCACACTCAATAGATTGATTACCAATAACTCACATAAACGCACAAAACCACATAAAATCACATAAAATCATATAAAATCAAAACCCAAACATTGCAACAGGCACATAAGTCAATCACTAACGTTTTTTTACCCAACTGCACGACGAACCACGCGTTGTCACATTGCCATATAACAGAACGAAGTACATCTAGATTATGCAATTATTGGAACAGACTTTGTTAGCCTAGTCGTCCAAAAAGGTAGAAAACGCTGCATATCTAGTACGGAACCTAATATATTGCCTTAGTCTGGCGATTGTGCGTCAAGTCCTTTGGAATTAGATCACATCTTACCGTCTATGCATTGGATTCAATAAAATTCCAATTACTGTGATAACAAAAAAGCTATTACCTTATGTTGCACATGTTCAACATTCTCGATCAAAACATATTAACATAAGATTCCACTTCATAAAAGAGCAAGTTGAGAACGGAGTAGTAGAGCTTTACTTTGTCAATGCGGAGTATCTATTAGCGGACAACTTCACTAAAGCCCTTGGCAGAGAAATAATTGAATTTCTTATCAACAAGCTGAGAATGCAGAGTTTTACGCCGGAGACTCTGAAATAATTGGCAGATAAAGTTGAACAATAGTGGTGGTACCTATTCTAATATCCTGTATATAATATGTATATATATTAAAAACCAGAAAAACCAAAAGATTTTTATTTATTTATTTTCAGAAATCATTATCATTCGCAAATTTCATCACCTCAAACACCAATCAACTTCCACCAGTCGACTCGTCATACCAAATCTCAAACCAATTTACTAACTATAACCCATTTCCTAGGGGTGTTTACGGGGCGGTTCGGTTCGGTTAGTTGGAAGATTTGAACTATCCATCGCGGGCGGGTATTCATTTACTACCCGAAACCGAACCGTACTAGCGGGAAACCGGACATGCGGTTACCGGAAATGAGCGGTTACCCGCGGTTCGGGTCACGGTTAACCATTCTAGACGTAATAAACTAATCTAGAACGTAAAATGTCATTTTAGTCTAATTAGTTATCATTGAATATATAAGATTAAAAGTTCAATCTATAGTTATTCGTACACGATAAAAAGAGTAAGAATAATTGCATTCAAATTAACATACATAGCATATTAACCAAAATTATTTAGTCGACATTTATAAGTTTCAATCACGTTGATCAATTTTCACACATAGATGTTAATATTAGAAGAAAAAGACGACGTTATACAATAAAAGTAGTGCAAACTATAATCAATAATTCTACAATTAATTTTTAAATATTTGTTAAAACATTCATTATAGTAAACACGGTTCGGTTCGGTTAACCGCGATATCTAAAATAAAAACCGTACCAAACCGGATAATCGGCTTTTTCGTTTTTCGGTTTTTTTTTCGGTTTCAGTTTTTTCGGTTTCGGGTTTTTTCGTTTTGGTTTATCGGTTTATCAGTTTTTTTGAACACCCCTACCATTTCCTACACCTGAGCAACTATTCCAACAATTTCAACTTCAACTACAATTCCAACAAGCTCAAATTTCCCAATAACAATTCTAACAATCTCAATTATCCCAACAAACCTAACAACAAACCCAAAAATCTGAAATCGCGGGGCCAAAAACGTGGCAAGGTCAAAGCCAATAAACCCGAGAAAAGAAAACCAACATCAAGTACGTCATGGACTCAAACCAAAGAATGATACGTTTTGGTACAAAATTCTTGTGCAATACAATGAGCAAGCCAAGAAAAATGGTTACATTGAGCATTCTAAGAACATGTTGACCGGAAAGTAGACTCCCATTAAGCAAGAAGTCATAAGTATAACTTGATTGTCAAACAAACCGCGAACCTTAGAGGTGAAAATGATGAAGATTTGTCGATGCGTGTTGAACTTTTGTATCACGACAACGAAGGGAGAAATTTTACATACAAAAAAGCTTGGAATTTTTTAAAGACAAATACAAATGGTTGAATCCCGATTCGACACATTAAAGAAAAATTCAAGGACGGCAAACCGAAAAAGAACCCGAGCTTTATGGAGATGATGATTTGCCTCGTCCAACCGGTAAAGAACTAAAGTCTAAATTCCAACGAACTTTAAACTCGTATGCCACTTCTAACTCACAAGAAGCTTTTCACGAAATGATGCAACAACAAATCACTTTAGAACATAGGACGAAGATTGAAGAAATGAGAAACAAGATGTGTGCAAATAAAAAATGAATGTGTGCCAATCAACTCTCCTAAATAAAGCACATATACTTTTTTTAGTGAACAACAATGAAGGATTGGAATAGTACAGTATGATCATCCACCATAATAAAAGTCATTTAGAGATTTATAGTTGTGTTATGACATTACTTTATAAACTTTTTTTTGTTTTACATAGTGCAAAACCTCGTTAAACACACTACTAAGTAATGAACATAAGATTTAGAATAAAAACAATAAAACAAACATCTTAAACCATCGTATTCCTTCTCGACCCCCTATATATTCAGTCCTCCTTTTATATGAGCCAGCACAAATACGAAAAAAAAGGACAAAAATATGAACGTTCTTTAGTGCATAAACGAGAAAGAATTTTCTCACGCATTGCTACGGGGTTATTTTTATTTGCTTTTCGAAGATATTTGATAGTTGAATTATCGAACATCGATAAATGAGGGTATACCCAATTCGTGCTTTAAATGGTTTTTTTGAAATAAACTTTAAGGTATTTTTTAAAATTATCATGTAGGTTAAAAGTGTGTCTTGAAAGTCTTTTTGTCTTTATTTTCTTTCTAAAAACATATACTAAAATTCAATATTATTTTATAAAATGGTTCGCACGTCTGAAACATATCAATATTGGGCTCGTTTTGTTCGTAATCCAGAGGCCTTTATGTCGATATAATGTTAAATATTTAATAAATAAAGTTTGTTATATAGAAATCTCGTAAATAGTAAACTTTAACATTTTTTTGTTCATAATCCAAAGGCTTTTATGTGAGTATATGTTTCATCTAAAAATTCGCTGCGTATTTGTTAGATATTTGATAAGTAAAGTTTGTTATATTAAAAAGTCGTAAATAGTAAAAACTTAGAGGGGGGTTATTTACTTATTTTGGATACCTTTCCTTCCTTAAATACGGAGGGACCAATCTCAGCCCTCCATCTAAAATAGATCAAAGGCTATGAACTAGTTGTGTTTCGCTCCACATCTAAAAAACTAAGGAAAATAATATAATGTTTTCTTTTTGTTTTTTTTTTTTGTATAAAAAGAAGCCTTAATTTAGCGCTTAAATTTGGTTTTCGAATGTTTAGTGGTTTAACTATGTTATTCTTAAATGCGTACTCAATCTATACAAGTTGCACAAAGGCGATGATTTTTTGGCGGTGCTTTGTACTTATGATCAAATAAGGTGTTCAGATTTAATTGGATGTAACCTAGCACGTGATACACATATTGGAAAAAGTTACGAGCCCACTATGTTTTAATCTTTTAAGCTAAATAATGTTATTAGCGTAATGCGGTGACTTCACCACGAATGGTTTCTGCAGGTGTTCGACTCACGTAATCATGTGTAAAACAAAGTAAGCCCCGCCACAACTCACGAGTGAATTCCCACTTGTTAGAACCTAACTGAATTTTTTTAGTAAAATTTCACAACGCTATTTTAAGGATGCAGATATAGGCTAGCAGTACTATACAAAATGGGCTAATGTCAACTGGAACAATAGCCCGGCCCACATAGGAAAACTCCCGTAGACCTTACACCATTCGTCCGCCACATTTATGGCGACAGAGGCAGGGACAGAAGAGTTGAATTGAAAGAAACAATAAATAAAAATGATGCAGTTTCCATCGTCAACAAAGATGATTCCTACGTTGTTTCTTCTTACTCCACAGTGGTCTCAGCCGCATAAAGATGAGCTTCTTCTTGCCATGAGGAGTCTGATTTCAAAGATAATGTTGTGTTTGTTTTGCGTTTCTAAAGATAAATTATTTAAATAACCAATGATTGACATTTGCTAGATTATACTTGGTTAAATTTGGTATGATATCAGCATCAGCTGAATCTGTGATTAATTTAGGTTCTGATTTCATTTATTTAAATTGTAAATTCAGAGGTTCTAAATTGCAGTTTTTCGTTTTTTTTTCCTTTCCTTTCTTTCTATACTTTAGTTTAGTCGATGCTTAGTTATGTCTGTTGCAATTGTATATGTATTCCTCTTTTTCGTCAATAATCCCAGTAGAAAAATTTTCGTTTCAATTACGCTGTGGTTTAGATACTACGGTTACTTGAATGTGTCGCGATCAGGATTGTAGCACGATGCGTGGCACTTATATTTTCTTGTATAATCTGTAATTCTAACTATACAAACTAAAAAATAAAAAAAAAAAAAGTAGTAATATGTTACATTAGTTATATACAAAGTTATCTAAAAAGACAAATTAATTAACTGATTGGGTTAATTCAGTTTTTTGTTTCAAATATACTGCACTTTCTTTATTATTGGCCCATACAATTTGTAAACTGAATAATTGCAGTAGCCAAATGAGGGTGAATGCATATATAGCAACTATGGTGACCAGCAAAACTAGACTTTCTGCCAAGACTCGGTATCTTTGAAATAGCAACTAAATATGTGTTGATTTTCAGAAGAATGGCTTCACTAAGCAAAAACATTTGATGAATAAGACGTCACAAAGAGGATACAAGTTTTCTTTTCAGCAATCCTTATGGATGACATGCCATAATGTATTTAGTCGGACGTTTGGGATTGTTGATTTAAAAGTTTATCTGCTTTTTAAGCATAGAAGCAATCACAAACACTCTATTAAATACTGATTGTATGCTATTTTAAAAGAAATAAGCATGTTGATACCCGCTTATTTTTTAAATACACAAGCGCTTTATTAAAAAGCAATCCCAAACACCCTCGTAGAAGAGGTAAAGTAGCTAGTGGCCCTTTTTATGTATTTGTATGCTATAAAAAATACGTAGGATGACTATTAAAAATAAGAAAATGGGGATTGTAGATTTTACATACTTTTTTGCAAACAGGAATCGGAAAAGGTAGGAAGGACTATATATGTTCATTGTATCCTTGAAATCATTAGTGGTGTTATGTTGGAATAAGTTATTTTTTCTGCAGTGCAATGAAATCAGAAAGATAGATAGCAACCAGATTGTGATAGGGAAGACAACAATCGAGGAAGACAAAGAAGACTTTGACAATGATGCAGATGATGATGATGCCGATAATGCAGAAAGTAGCGGTGATGAGTTTGAACAGGAAAATGGCGATGATTCTTGTGCTGGTTGATGTTGTACCATCCCTCGCAATAGAGATAGCAAAGGATAATATCTTTCACACTAGCATGTAAACTAAACATTCAGGAAACATTCTTATCTTTTTTTTTTTTACATGATCGTTATATTGGTACAATCTGATATATTTTGAGTAATATTGAGCTTATGACAATTCTGCCAAATGCTATGGCCATGATAATGGATTATCTCTTGTAAGTTGAAAACATCCAATAATACTATCAATTTCTCTCTAAACCATGTAAACTCTCCCTAAAAACAAGCTGGTGTGACCATCAGTAAATTCAATCACGCCAAAAGAGTTCCGAACATGAGACCTCTCACTCTATGATGAAAGTGCTCAAGTTGTAAATCAGTTTATCCACTATGGTAATTTTTAGTTTTTACTGTTTATTTTGTTGAGATAATTTCCTTGTTCAGAATCTTTTATTGAACCTAATTGATTTTCCTTTAAATACTACCAGAATAAAATCTCTATAATTAAATAGAAGTTTGTTTTGGTAAAACTCTAGTGAAAACAAAAGTACTCCAAATGTCCCATAAAGAAATAGCATCTTGCATCAAGTGACGGCCATATCCTCTGAAGTCTGAATACCTTTTTTCTTGTTCCATGTTTTGGGTAGATCATAATCATATAAATAGTTCAATAACTTTATTCTTGTTCCATATATTAAGAAGTGGGGATGCTCAAGTTGGAAGGTGGGCTAGGTCCCAACACCAGCCCCACGGTCGCATTTTCGGTCATCTTTTGACTTTTAGTTGCTGAACTCATACATATGAACACTTTTTTCAAATCTATCATTTTCATACTAATGCAAAAAATCTATTAGCAATTCCATTTTATAACCTTAAATCGAACAAATACATTGTACTCGTCATGTTATTTTGATTGTCATGGAGTTGTCTAGCATACTATCAGAAGAAAGAGCATTTTGCAATGGCCGATTTAGTTTAAATATATTTGGCATTTGGAGTGCGGAGTGGGATGTGATCGGCTCTAGGCATAGGGGTACCCAGCCACTTTTGGTGAAATGCGTGGGTGTCTGGGTGATGTAGTAACATTGTAAACTCAGCATGTTTGATCTATGGTCATTGAGGTCTCCAAAAAAAGGCTATTCATATAGTTGTTCCAAAGAATCAAAACCACCGTTGATTAGGATAACCCATTTCTTCATGCCTATTTTCACATATGTTTTACTTGTACGTGCAGAGTTTATTGTATACCTTACACAATCCCAATCCCAAACACCCTACTGATCCTTTCAAATTTTCCAACAGTCATTACCCGTCTTTATAAACATATGTAACTTCGACTATTTTTTATGCTTTATATAAACTGTTACCAAGTATTTGAGTAGAAAGTTTAGCGTTTCACTATTGTGAAACTGCTTTCCCTATGTTGTTTCTTACCCGCCTGTTATGAGTCGGTTTCAGGTACTAAGATGAGCCACTCGTCCTTAAGAAACTGTTTCAGACTTTTTTACCTCCCAAACCAAACCGGCCTTTTTCACTTCCGAAACAACACCCCACAAAATTATGTAAAAGAAGTCGATCAAGGCACTCAAATAACGGGATATCGTCAAGTAGACAAGTAGTCCGGTCCCGCAGACAACAACCAACATTACACGGTTACATCTTTGGTCACCTAATAATGCATTTTTTTATAAGATATTCCTTGCTTTACCTTTTAGTATTGTTCTTTCCATAATTCCATGTGTCCATTTCTCATTTCTCATACTAATTCGAGTTAGGAACATTTCAACCCACATATACTTATTCGAGTTTGGAACACTTAACTCCATCAAAAATCAAACCAGTTTCAAAATCAATACCAACACCAATCCGATTAAAACCATATTTATCCACCAACTCCTTGTAAACTGCAAATTTCGGTAAACATAAAAAGATCAGAATGCCAATTCAGTAACTGCTTAAGCTTATTTTTTCACTTATGTGGTTATTAAACTCTGGGTCAATTTCATAAGTATTTATACACCTCATTTTGCTTTTTATGAGTTACTTATGACTTAAGGGTGTTTGTTATGGCTTATTTGGTTTTCGCTTATATTTCATAAACTCGCTTGTTGTGGCTTATTTCAAAACTTTTTGGCTTATATAAGTTCATTATGAGTTACAGTATGACATAACGAACTTATATAAGCCAAAAAGTTTCAAAATAAGCCAAAAAAAATGAGTTTATGAAACATAAGCCCCAATGAACTTATATAAGCCGAAAAGTTTCAACATAAGCCAAAAAAAATTGAGTTTATAATATAAGCCCAAAACCAATGTCATAATAAACTTATACAAACCAAAAAGTTTCAAAATAAGCCACAAAAAGTGAGTTTGTGAAACATAAGCTCAACCAAATAAGCCAAAACATAATCTGAATTCTACGCAATACGCGTAACAGATCATCAAATAAATCTCACCAATACATCCTCAAAGAATCAATTCGAATCAAAACATTTCATCATCATCCATCAATATCAATAAGACTACTATTTATCATCATCATTATCATTTATATAAATTTATGTTCATCTAAAACCTAACTATTATTATTCCTCATTAACTACCACCTATGCACATAATAACTCAACCTAGGGTTTCGAAACCCTAACCCACGCGCCACCGGTAAACCACCACGGCAGCCTCCGGCAACAACCGGAAACCGCACCGGCCGTTTGACCGCCGCATACTCAACCAGCGACTCAACAGACGGAACCGGAGAAACCGTCTTCACCGCCTTAACCGGAAAACAAACACACCTAATCTTCATCTCCGGCGAAACACGGTCATACTCCGCCACCACAGCCTTGAGATCTTCATCACACTCAACCGTTACCAACACATCCAAATCCTCCGTCGGTAACTTACACTTCAACTTAACCGAAAAACCACACGCTTCGAAAAACTTGACGGATAATTCGGAAAAAGTGACGGAACGGTTAACGGAAAGGACTCTAGTGTGACCGCCGATGTAACGGAGCTTGCCGTCGGTATGACGTGGCATGATTGTTCCGTTGTAGCTGTAGAGGAATTTGAGATTTGTCGTTTGTGACGGTTTGGTGACGGAGGTTGCGTTGGTTATGCGAGTCATGATGGAAGGAAGGTGCTAGAAGATTTTGTGATGGAAGATCTTTAGGGGTGAATGGTAACATCTGGGGGTATTTATAGGGTGGAGGGGGGGTTTTGTTGGAGTGCGTGTAGGTTGCTGATTGGTCCTTGAGTTGTGTTTAGTTTGTTATTTTGGTTCTTGAGGTTTTTTACAAACCCGTATTTTATAGGGTGGAGGGGGGGTTTTGTTGGAGTGCGTGTAGGTTGCTGATTGGTCCTTGAGTTGTGTTTAGTTTGTTATTTTGGTTCTTGAGGTTTTTTACAAACCCTATAAATAAATATGAGTGAGACCGTCTAAGGGTATGTTTGGTACGAAGCATTTGAGATCGTTCTGGAGTAACTAGCGATAAGCTACTAACGGTTTAAATAAAAAAAAATTGGCAATGAGCAACTAGTGGTTGAATCATGTGTAACCGCTTTTATTTATAACGCTTTATCAAGAAGCATTTAAATTTAGTCGCTAGCGTTTTAGCTCCCAAATTACGAATATGCCCTTTTTAATTTATTTAAATAATTTTTATTTAATTTGTATATATCTTTTTAAGTCATTTTACATTTTATAATTACAATTACAGCTACGTTACCTAACATTTTTATTCAACAAACAACTACTGCTAAGTGTTACTGCTTACTCTCCTTCTGATACTGCTTACTGCTTCTTCTGCTACTACTACGTTTCGCCAAACATAGCCTAAGGGTGTTTGTTTAACTTTTTAGGGTAAATTACACCGTTGGTCGCTGAACTATACCCCATTTATTTGTTTGGTCCTCAGATAACGGCGTTTGCGGGGATGCTCCCCAAGGTCAGATTTTTGTTGCTCGTTTGGTCCTAAGAGCCCCGTTATACGTAATCACAGTTATTTCCTTCGTTATTTATGCCACGTCGATCTGTACAGGAAGGGTGTTTACGTCTTTTCGTCCTAATTTTGATTGCACCGTTGGTCCCTGACGCATTAATCGAAATAGTAACCGTTACTAATCTCGATTTTTTTATTTTTCCCATTACACAGTTGGTCCCGGAGGTTTTTTCTGTTTGTCTTTTTTTCATTTTCTAGCCTTATACAAACCAAATTGTTGCCCTTACTTGGCTTCTAACTTGTAATTTACCTCGTTTATTTAAGATAAAAACCTCATTTAATTTAAGATATCCCTTCGTTGATCCATCCAACTCTTATTAGTTTACAAAATGTCAACTAATGAAGTTCATTCCCTTATCCTTCCTTTTTCATCTCTAATACCTATTGAATCATTTCCCTGACGATTTTTCGAGTGGTTAAAGGGTAGTGAGTAAATGATGATGTTGTACATAATAGTTTATATGTTTTATTGTTCAATTGATTGTAACAAATTAAATCGACATAAGTTAGGTTATAGGAATTGTTGGATGGATTTTCTTGTTTAAAAGATCTTCAAACACTAGCATTCCTTGTATGAATTCTTATTTTGGTTTAAAGAACTTTGATGCGTGCGTTACAGGTAGTTTTAAATTTATATCTCACTGGATACGAATTTATTAGAACCCATCTACGAAGCAAAGTGTATCGTTGTTAGATAGCAAGAGATTGTATGATAAGCCAGGATCGTTCGCGGGGATTAGTATGTTTTGGTGGAGTTTAAATTTCGCTACTAATGATACTAATAAGCAAGTAATGATTAAGATTAAGATCAAATGATTTAAAAGACTATATTTGATTAGACTAGTTTGGGAAATCCAATTTGTATGATTGTGATGAACACTTTGACATGTTGATTGTATGAATTAGATGGTGACTAATCCTTTTGTATTTTAAAACAGTCAATCCTCGTCAAGACTTAAAGTGACAAAAACAAGCATTCTTGTTTAATCAATCAATTTAAGACTACTTCATTTTGAATTCATTTGATTCGCGGTTCGTTTCACAAATTGTTATACTGTACGATCTATGATTCTTGTTAGGATCAACGCTTAAGAAATTGGTATATACAAAGGTAGCGATCATAGACAAAAATCGACAATTAATTTATTAAAAAAAATACCCTTTCGATCTATGATTGTGTTTAACAATTAATCCGGTTTGGCTAAAACATTGTCTCATGATATATGCATAAGGATCTTAGAAATAGCTTTGATATTGATCGAAAAATTTGTTATCACAATTATGAACAAATTATCCATCCCAAATCATCATCTAATCAAGTGCCTCAAAGACATAGCCTCTATAGCAAAACAAAGTCATTTATTCCATAATTTTTAAAGTAATTCATAAACATGATTAAAAGGTTCTTGCAAATTTATGCAAAGATTATAAGAATAATTAGGCTTGGTTGCTTGAAGAATGTGATGATTTCTTGTTGATCTTGACCTCCTAAGATGGCTTCTTCCTCCTTCAAACTTTTGGGATTTTTCTGAGTTTCTAAGAAAGGATTAAGGCTTTGAGAAAGAGTGAGATTTACTACTAGAGAGTAGTAGAGAAGATGGATGGTGAAATAATGAAAACACCCATAGCACCCTATTTATACTACTAGGAGGGCCTTGGGGTATTGAATGCTTAACTTGAGGCCAAAGGGTCATAGAATGCCAGGCATAAGAGGTCTAGATCCTTCTTGATCGTTCATGGAGCTTCGAGATACATTTGGAGGAGATGAAAAAAACAAGCCACCCGGCTCGTGGTCTCAGTCGGCTGGCTGGGGGTTCGTCCCCGTATACTTGTTGATTGATTTTGCGTTTAAGCCTCCCGTTTGAGTCATGTTTGGTTGTGGGTCTTTATACTTCAATAAAACTTCATTTAAGCTCATTCTTGGGACTTGGAGGCTCGAATGGTTGGCTCTCGCACTCTTGAAATGCTTTTGATCTTTAGTCTTGATTCGGGATTCTTCGTACTTGCATAAAACTTCGTTTTCTTTGTCATTTCTTCGTATTTCTTGTACTTGGCTACAAATACACTTGGAAACTCACTTTGAAACAATAAAGTAACAAAAACATAGATAAATAGCCAAATAACTTATACAAAAATACGGATAATGCTACTAAAAACATATACAATTTGAGCGTTATCAAATCCCCCATACTTAACCTTTGCTTGCCCTCAAGCAAATCTAGAATTAAAGAAACAAATCCACATGGTACATGAAGGTGATTTAGAAAAATATGATGCACGTCTTTCAAGTACGAGTACAAGAAAAGACTCATCGTTTATGCTTAATTGGTGGAAAGAATCGAGATGATTGACAATACCCTTTGATTTTCTTGCTTGATTTACATTTCTAAACACCTCACGTAAAAGGAATGAAGTATAATTCACTCAACACTTATTTTATTATTTTGGTGGTGGCGTAAGAGAAATCACACTCATAGCTCAATCATGACTAAATTTATTACCATAAGCTTGTACGAGAAACAAAATAAAAACCGATAGGGCATAAGCACCAAGTGTTCACATCTAAAGAAGCAGTTTATCGGGTTTTAGGCTTCGGGATTTAGTGGGTATGGATAAGGAATGGGAATGTTTTGGAGTTAGGCGTGTAACATAAGTCGAAAAGTCTATAATCAAGCGTTGCTAGCCACCACATTCCCCTATCCATATGAATTTGAGTGATGATACATTTTATTACATTTTTCTGTATCACGTCTTAGCACATTGGCTAATCGATACCAATTTTTCTTCATCTTCCTTCATCTTCATATTATTTAAGCACATTGGCTTTTATTATTATTACTAGACGAATACCCATGCATGCACGAAAAATCTCTTGCGGCCGATAATTAACGATATGCCATATTGATAATGTTGTGGCTTTGTACTTGAATGCGAGAAATTCTTAACATAAATGAAATTGCAAACACTCGTAAAATGCAAGAAATTTTTAACTTGTATCAAACAAGACATTCAGTTAAATTGAAAGTGAAACATTACATCATTATGAGATAAAATCAAACAGCACACGTTAGACTCCTCCTTGATCAAACTCTTTTTCTGGTTTGGAGATCAAACATAATGTTTTGAAACCCGGTTCTACCCAAGGTTCAACCGGTTCTGGTCGAAAAACAAGTCAAATTAAACCCTTTTTATATTTTCAAAACTCGTTTTCCAATAGCGATCTTGTGTACTCGCGCATAGCGGCGGAAATTCATGACATCGACCTCGTTTTCGGCAGCGATTCCCGGTGGCAGCTTCTAAGTGTTTATGTTTCTGTGTATTTTTTCATGCAACTGTGATCCCTATTTATAGGGGATTTACAACCCTAGTCAATGAAAATTATGAGAGATTAATGGGCCCACCAATGAGTCAATCAATTAATTAATGAGGCAATCAGTTTTGTTTGAGAACTGAGTTGCATACAGTTTTCGATTGCTAATATTAATTCGTAGGTTTAATGATTTTAGATTTTTCCATTGTTTCTGAAAATGAGATCAATCAATTAATTAATGAGACAATCAATTTCGTGACCTGAGGACATATCAATCGTTTGCTATTATTAATTCGAAGTTATAATTGATTTAATTTTTCCCAATGTTTTTTAAAATGGAGTCAATCATTTAATTAATGAAGCAATCATTCGTTGAATGGTGGTGGTAGACATATCTGTTTCGTTTGCTATACATTAATTTGTTGTAGTTAGTAATTTATTTTAATTTTTCCATGTTTCTTAAAATGAGTCAAAACAATTAATTAATGAGGCAATCAGTTTCGTTTGACAGAGATGTACATTTCAGATTTCGTTTGCTATTATTAATATCGCAGGTTATAATGAAATTTAATAAGTCAAATCAAATAATTAATAAGGCAATCAGTTACGTTTAAAACTAGTGTACATATCAGTTTCGTTTCTATTATTAATTCGTAGGTTATAATATTTTAGATTTTTCCAATGTTTCCATAAATGAGATCATCAATTAATAATAAATGAGCAACAAGTTTCGTATTGACTGAGTGTACATATCAGTTTCCCGATTGCTATTATTAATTTGTAGGTTATAATGATTTTAATTTTTCCAATATTTCTTAAAATAAGGATTTTTAACTTTTCTAGATTTCAACTTTTCTAGTTTCAACATTTGGGTAAATCTCCTTTATAAGGAGTATAGATATATATATATATATATATATATATATATATATATATATATATATATATATAGAGTTGGGGTAAAATAAAAAAAGTGTTATAATAAAAAGGGTAAGAAGCAATGACAGCTTGACACGTGTCCCCCCTCTACCCAACCTCTCAATTATAACTGCAGGGGTATTATCGTGATTTTACCATTAGGGTATATAAACTATTTTTTCCCAGTTCTGCTATTTTTTCATTTGTTCTATCCAACCATTCCTCCCGTCTCTCACCTCCTTCATCTTCAACCCCACCTCTCACCACCGTTTTTACCACCATTCACCACCTTATCTATCACCGTTAACCACAGTAGCTTCACGTCATTTAATCGTTAACAACTGAGATTGCGGTAGAGTTATCAATCACTAATGAGTGTTCATCATCCAAGAATAATTAATTTTCATCATCAACGAATAGTTCATCACAACAAATAATGATTGTAAGATCTTAATCTGTTATTATTTTTTTAACTTTTTTTTGTCTTTTTACTATATTTTAATTCGACTATTTATTTGTATTTAGTTAATACATTTTTCTTGATTGTTACGATATGTAATATTATGAGTTTCCTCTAGTTTTGGAATTGTTTTTTGAGAAAATAATAGATATAATAAGTGTTTAAGAAAGTTGCACACAAAGTGTTTGATAAAATGTGTATGAGATTTTATAACTGTGATGCACTAATTTTACACTATGATGCGCTAACTGTGGTTTAGTATGTGTTTATATAT
>BQNB010103168.1:0-24088 GCA_026074375.1 Tanacetum coccineum | reverse complement strand
AAGAGTGAATCATATGAACCAATTTGTTCCAACAGCAGTACTAACTAGAACTGGCAGAATTCCAGTTAATACTGCTAGAGTACCAACTAATGCTGCTATGAAAGTTAATACTGTTAATCCTATTGTGAATAGAGTTAGACCAGCAACTGTTTCTATAAAACTCATTCACCATTTTCAAGGCCTTTTAATAACACAACAACACTTAGGATAAATTTTACAAAACAAAAGGTTAATACTGCTGAGGTAAATATAGTTAGTGCTGTTAGGGGAAAAAGGGAAACTGATGTTAAGCCCTCAGCAGGTTTTAATTGGAGATAACAAAGACACCACTGGCACAAAGTCTCTAAATACAATGGTGGATCAAGTCTTAGAAATTGTTTCACTTTCAAAGATCCACTAGGCAGACTCAAGCCCAAGCAGGCTTGGGTCCCTAAGAGAATCTAATCTCTTTTATTTAATGTGCAGGATTATCCACATAGAGCTTTACAGAACAAAGGGATCTGTAAAGGGATTGTTGATAGTGGATGTTCCACGCACATGACTGGAAACAAGGCCTACCTTGCTGAATATCAAGATTTTAATGGTGGCCCTGTTGCTTTTGGAGGAAGTAAAAGTTACATAACTAGTAAAGGTAAAATAAAAACAGGAAAGTTAGATTTTGAGGATGTGTGCTTTGTGAAACAACTATAGCATTTCAATCTCTTTTTTGTATCATAGATGTGTGACAAGAAGAACAAGGTTCTTTTCACTAACTCTGAATGTCTTGTTTTGTCTCCTGAATTTAAGTTACCTGATGAAAATCAAGTCTTACTTTGAATCCCTAGACAAAACAATATGTACAGTTTCAATATAGAGAACATTGTTCCTTCTGGAGGTTTAGCCTGTTTAATTGTAAAGGACACAAGTGATGAATATAACAAATGGCATAGGAGGTTGGGTCATGTTAACTTTAAAAACTTAAAAAAACTTGTGAAGGGAAACCTTGTAAGAGGTTTACCTTTAAAGATTTTTCAAAATGACCACACTTGTGTTGCTTGTCAGAAAGGAAAGCAACACAAGGCCTCCCGTAAGGCCAAATTAGTGAGCTCTATTAGTCAACCCTTACAGCTTCTGTATATGGATTTATTTGGACCTACATTAGTAAGGAGCTTAAACCATAAGACTTATTTCCTGGTTATCACTGATGATTTCAGCAGGTTTGGTTGGGTGTTCTTCTTAAAAACTAAGGATGAAACTAGTGGAATCCTTAAGGACTTTATAAGATAAATTGAGAACCAATTAAATCAAAAAGTTAAATCTATTAGATGTGATAATGGTACAAAATTCAAGAACAAAGATTTTATTGAATTATGTGGGTCAAAAGGGATCAAGAGGGAATACAGTAATGCCAAAACTCCACAACAAAATAGAGTTGCTAAAAGAACCCTTATTGAGGCTGCTAACTATGCTAGTAGATTCATTTTTACTAACACTTTTTGCTGAAGTAGTTAGTATGTTGTTATGTCCTTATGGGTATGTGACCAAGCTCAAAATAAGGAAACCTTTGAACTTATAACTGGTAAAAATACAATCATATGCTACTATAACTGGTAAAATACCAATCATAAGCTACATAAGACCTTTTGGGTGCCATGTGACCATCTTGAATACCATTGACCATCTGGGCAAGTTTGATGGGAAATCAGATGAAGGGTTTTTAGTTGGGTATTCTCTACAAAGCAAGGCCTTTAGGGTATACAATTTAGAAACCAAGAGAGTTGAAGAAAACCTGCACATAACCTGGTATTAGAGAAACTTGGCTGTTTGATCTTGATTATTTAACTGATTCAATGAATTATCAACCTGTGAGATCAGAGAATCAAGCTAACAAACATGCAGGTCCACAAGAAGCTAATCACAATGCAGGTACAGAAGATATTATTGATGCAGGTGATTCTGAAAAAGAAGCTGAATCTGCTCAGGACTACTTTGTACTGCCAATATGGTCTTCTTATTCTTCAACAGTCAAGAGGTCAACAACAAAGGATGCAGGTGAAGCACCTAACAAACATCCTGATTTAAAGACAGATGAGAAGCCAGTAGATAAGGAGGATCAAGTCTTTTTGGATGAACTTGAAAGACTTAAGAGGCAAGAACAAGATGCTAATGATGCAGCTGAAGCTCTCAGGAAGGAGTTTGCCCAAGAAACTAAGGAGTTGCTTCTACAAGCAGGAGCTGCTAAAGCTAGCAGTACTAACATAGTTAATACTGCTAGCACACCAGTTAGTACTGCTAGTCCTTATGGTGGACTATCCTTCACTGATCTAACCAATCCTGATCCAGATGATTCAGAAATACCTGCACTTGAGGACATTTATAACAATCCTACTGATGGTATTTTTACAAATTCATCTTATGATGATGAGGGTGCAGTGGCTGACTTCACAAATTTAGAACCTGTTGTGAATGTCAGTCCTATTCCCACATCAAGGATTAACTCTATTCATCCTTCAACTCTAATTCTTGGAGATCCACAATCCGCAGTTCAAACAAGAAGTAAAGTGACTAAAAGTTCTGGAGCCCATGCTTTTGTAAGTTATATTCAAAAGCAAAGGAGAAATAATCATAAGGACTTCCAGCATTGTTTATTTGCTTGTTTCTTGTCTCAAAATGAACCCAAGAAGATTTCTGAAGCTCTTGAAGATGAAAGTTGGGTTGATGCTATGCAGGAAGAACTGCTGCAATTCAAGATTCAGAAAGTTTGGATTCTTGTAGATTTGCCTTATGGGAAGAAGGCAATTGGAACAAAATGGGTTTACAGAAACAAGAAGGATGAGAGAGGAGTTGTGGTTAGGAATAAGGCAAGGTTGGTTGCTCAAGGACATAGGCAAGAGGAAGGGATAGATTATGATGAGGTTTTTGCTCCTGTGGCCAGGATTGAAGCCATTAGGATCTTTTTAGCCTTTGCCTCTTACATGGGATTCATAGTCTATCAAATGGATGTGAAAAGTGCCTTCCTGTATGGCAAAATTGATGAGGAGGTCTATGTGTCTCAACCTCCAGGTTTTATAGATCCTAAGTATCCTAAGAAGGTCTACAAAGTAGTAAAAGCTCTCTATGGTTTACACCAAGCTCCCAGAGCCTGGTATGCTACTTTATCTACTTTCTTGTTGAAGAATAGATACAGAAGATGAACTATTGACAAGACTCTTTTCATTAAGAAGGACAAAAATGATACCATGTTAGTACAAGTTTATGTGGATGATATTATTTTTGGTTCTACAAAGAGATCTTGGTGTGATAAATTTGAGGCATTAATAAAGTGTAGATTTCAGATGAGTTCTATGGGAGAGCTCACATTCTTTTTTAGATTACAAGTCAAATAGAAAGAAGATGGTATCTTTATAAGTCAGGATAAGTATGTTGCAGAAATCCTGAAGAAATTTGATTTTGCCAGTGTAAAGACTGCTAGTACACCAATTGAGACCCAGAAGCCTTTAGTCAAGGATGAGGAAGCTAGTGATGTGGATGTACATCTTTATAGATCCATGATTGGCTCTTTAATGTACTTGACTGCTTCTAGGCCTGATATTATATTTGCAGTCTGTGCTTGTTCTAGGTTTCAGGTCACTCCAAAGACCTCTCATCTAAGTGCTGTTAAGAGAATCTTTAGGTATCTAAAGGGCAAACCCAAACTGGGCCTTTGGTATCCTAAAGTTCATCATTTTGACCGGAAAGCATACTCAAAATAGTGACTATGTGGAGAAAATCTTGAAGGGAAATCACACAAAAGGAGGTTGTCAATTTTTGACAGGAGAACTTATTTCTTGGCAATGCAAAAAAGCAGGACATTGTGGCTACTGCTACCTAAACAAGGGCAGAATTTGTTGATGCTGAAATTGATGTGGGCAAGTTTTGTGGATTTCAATTACAAATGTTTGACTATGGGTTCATTTTCATGAACACAAAGATCTACAATTGATCTTGAAAGTACTATATGCATTGTAAAGAATCCCGCTTATCACTCCAAAACAATGCATTTTGCATTTGGTCACCACTTCATAGAGTGCTTAGCGAAGTAACTTATCACAGGTGCTTAAAAATCACATTACATGATGACAATGTAGCTGATCTTCTAACCAAGGCATTTGATGTTAGTAGGTTCCAGTTCTTGGTTGTTACTATTGGGATGATCAATCCATAAGCTGCATTAGCTAAGGGGAGGCAATATGATTTGTTGTAGAGTTTGTATGAAGTGTTCAGTGTGCAGAAGAATTTTTTAACCGATCAGTGACGAATTAAAGAAGTTTAATTGGGTTTTAAAGAGTCATTGGGAAGAGATAAAGACGGTATTGTCGTATTGGCTGTTACCAAATTTGTTCATTCTTAGGTTGGCAAAAGTTAGTACCGACAATGCAAAGTTTGTATTGTTTTAAGAACACATAGATTAGTTACAGCTTTAGGACGTTGTAGAAAATACCGCCAAGGGCTTTATATAATATAAGTGTAAATTGAAATGGTTTCTTTGATTTTTGGTTTTAAACAATAATATACCCATTCTCTCATAATTGCACTTGTTCACTTACGTATTCTCTCTCATATTACTTCTCTTTCATAAAAGAACCTAATCTATATTCTCACGACGATCACTAATTTCAACCACAACTCTAATGGCTCGGTCTTGAAATCAGTTGACTAAGCAAAATATGGTCGATAATTTAGAGAAGAATGAAGGGAATGTTGTGTTTCATGACGGTTTATTGTTAAATTTTCTTGCGACGAAGCTCCATTAATAATGTCTCACTGTAAGGTCCAGGTAGTCTCATACTTCATTTGTTGAACAGTTTTGGTTGATCTGATAATTACAAAAATAATCAACAATTGTTAGGTCATTACTGCCAAAGTAGTGGCAAGCCCTGTGTTATCATCTGAAGCTCAATAAGAAGTGATCTTCCCTCTTTTTTTTTGATGATTCTGATTGAGATAGATTCTCTACAAAATCAGGCTAATATTTGATGTATACAAACTCATGGGGTCTCATAATGAGGGGGATTTTAAACTGTGTTAATCATTTTATTATGCTTTGTTTTCACCCCAATGGAGGTTTTAGTTTCATACAATGATATTCATTGTATAACGTTTCAAAAGCACCTATTGGGAACAAATTCCCACTAACATTGCCACTGCTGTTAATTTGCTTTCGACATCTAATAAGAAATATAATTTTTCTTAAAAGTAATTTTTGAAGGTATGCCTTAGAGGACTTAGACGAAAGAAAAAGTTTTGTAATGTATCTGTTTTTATTTCAATCTTTTTGGATAAACAACTAATGAATGTACCTGTACCTTTAGACCATTTTCCTGTAAATGCTTTGACAAGTAAAGTTTTCTCCTTTATGGTTAAAAAGGGTAAACATTTTTCAGGGAAAGTCACACCTTTATTTGCTTCTATGTTGGTACAACCAACTAAGGATGAGGGTACTACTTCAGAGAGACCATCTGAACCACAACCTACACCCTATCCTCCTCACCCAAGCTGAAGGCCACTGTTGAGCTCTGTCTGATACCATCCCTAGACCTTCACTTTCTTATCATATTCCCTAATTTTCTATTTCCAGAGGAGTTCTGGTGGGAAATAATGGAGGTCAGTCATCAGTGATAAATCCCTTTCAAGGATTATGAGGGGGTGGCGTGTCATGACCACTCAAAGTGTCTATGATCTATGTAATCTTTTGTATATACAGGTTTACAGAAAGCCAAGGTCAAATATTAAACACTTGAAGGCACAGATCAAAGAAGCTTAAGAAGAAAGCCAAACCTGTTATTACACACCTAGAGCTTGGTGAAGATGTATCCATGAAGCAATGATTAGCTGGAAAGTATTCCTGAAGTCCCAAATTAGATGCAAAAGGAGTCATGGAATCCATATCAGGGGAGGAAATCTGCCAAAGCTGAACCTTCAGTCCATAAAGATCCATTATTTGATAAGATTCCTAAAGATACATTGGATTATATGGAGACTGAAGATGCTCAAGATGTGGGGAGGACAAAAGATGTAGTGAATGAAGAGAAGGAGACTGCTGATGATGAAGTTAGTACTGAAGATGTACTTAGTACTGCTCAACAAAAGGTTAGTACTGACAAGCAAAATGTTAGTACTGACAGACCAAATGTTAGTACCGACAGACCCAAAGTTAGTACCGACACGGAAAAAGATAGTACTGTTAGGACAGATGAAGGTACTATTGATCAACCTAAAGGAAGAAGGGCTACTCCAACAACAACTACTCCTACAATGTTTGGAGATGATCTGAAACAATTGCTCAAGTTCTTCTCAACTTGAGTCAAAGCCCAAAGAGTTTCAAGAGGGGAAAAGGAGTAACTGAGTTAAACTTAAGATGTTGAAAGTGAATGATGGAATCTTGACCTAATTCAAACCAGATCATTATTGACTTTAAATCCTCTTCCAAAGATTGATCTAAAAGATAAAGGGAAAAAAATTGAAGAGGAAGATGAGTTTGATACTGAATCTGAAGGTATTCCTGAAGCTGAAAAGAAGTTTAAGCAACTTGTTAGGGATGAAGAGATGGCTAGAAAGGTACAAGAAGATTGGGAAGCAGAAGAAGAAGTTAAAAAGCTTGCTGAAGAAGAAGAAGCTATAAAGACTGCCCTTTTAAATGAATATGACTTTATTCAAGCAAGAATGGAAGCTGATAGACTTCTTGCATTAAGACTAGAGATAAGGGAAATGAGGAGAATGTTAGTTAACTGTGGTAAGAGAGTAGAAAAGTTACTTCATGATTGACTTTTGCAGCTCAAAGAAGGTTTCTTGCAGAAACAAAGAGCGTATTGCTAATCAGAAACAAACCTCTTACAAGATATCAGTTTAGGAATCAATTGATGATTATCTGTAGCATGTTGGAAACAAGAAAACACTAGACATTGAGAGCAAATATCTTTTTGAAGAAATACATGCTTTGTATGAAAAGTGAGAGGTTTGATGAAGTTTCAATGCTGTCTGGTTCCACTGAGGATGAAAGAAGGATTAAGGAGATGATAATGAAGGTGGTGTAAAAGACACTGTTATAAGAAATAATAGGGAAGGAAGACACTTTGCAAAGGTACATGCTTTAGTAGAAGTGACAAACAGTTGGGTAAAAAGAGAGATAAATGGGGTCATATCAAAATGTTGGCAGGGAATAATGCTAAGAAAATTCAGTCAGATGTTGCAGTGTTGTGATACTTAGTAAATGCCCTAAAGATTGTTACATTTGAAGGTACCATAGATAGTGAGGTTAATGGAGAAGAAATCATTTATTGATAGGTTAAACAAGGTTTCATCTCAGATGCGGGTACTATCTTGTTAATATACAGAGCCAATGGGAACTTTAATGCATTCAAACTATATCATGGAGGTATTAAATATATTGATAGGCAATTTTGTATCCTTATTTAACTTGATGTGGATTGAAAGTAAAGTATTTTAACTAGAAGGAATTGAGGTGTTTCCTTTTGGGAGATTTTGAAGATAATGATGGAATCCTCATCAGAAGGAATGATCAAGTGATTTATGGGTATGTTCAACAAGATTGGAAGATTGTCATTGGAGTTTGTATGGAAGATTGTGGAGTTTGCATATAGAATTGGTAGATGGGACAGTTCATTCAGTTGTTATGTTGAAAGATGATTATCCTCTTATCCAAGGATTTTTTGCCATTGTATGCTTGATTCTTGGATTGGAATGTTGAAAGAGAAGTACTGCTGCCTTGATTTGATTTAAAGATTTATTAAGACTACAGTTTGATGACGAGTGTTGCTTGTGAATGGAATTGTGTTGAGATGAGTGTTGGTATACCACCACATCTATACAATTTGGTTATATGTTCTCACCATGCTCTTTTATTAGGCATTAAGGTTCTGGCTTGTACTTATGAATTCAGATGGTGGGTTTTTGTGTTAGGTAATCAGTTTGTTGGTGGTCACATTGGTTACACACATTTATTTGTTGGGGTTACTTCGCATAAGGGTGGGATGGGGGGGGGTTGTACGTGGGAGTGGAATTTGTGCATTTTCTGGGAGGGGTTTTGGTAGTAGTTTTTGGGGGGGTGTGTGGTGTGGAGGGAGTTTTTTTAGTGTGGGGGGTGATTCGGATAATGGGATGTGGAGCTTTGGTTTGGTGGGGAAGGGTGAGGAGCGAGTGCGCGGGTGTTGTTGGGTGACGGGCTGGCCAGGTGTCGGTCGGTGCGGTGTGTCTGTGGGGTAAGGGGGGACGTGTCGGGTGTATCGTAGGGTTGGTTAGGGTGGAAGTGGAGGTGGGAGTCGTGGAGGTGGGTGGTTAGGTGAGGTATAAGGGGGGTTGTGGGGCGGGGTGATTGGGTGGAGGTTGTTTGGTGTGGGGGAGTGGGTATTGGGGTGCTGTGGCGGTGGTTGTGGGGGGTTGGTGGGGGTGGAGGAGGAGGTCGGGGTGTGGGAAGTCGGGTGTAACGGGGAGTGTAGGGAGTGTAGGTGAGGTGGGGATTTGACGCGTATCATGGTGAGTGGTGAGTGGTGTTAAAGCCACGGTGGCTAGGAGTGTGTGTGGTTGGGCGTGGGTGCTGGGTCCTGGGTGCGTGTAGGGGGTGGTAGTTTCGTAGTGTAAAGTAGGGCGTCAGTGGGATTAGTGTGTTGTTAGTCGAGGTGTGGTTCGGAGGTCTTGGAGGAGGAGTGGGGTAGGGGGCGTTGGTCGTGCATGGGTGGGGAAGTGTGTGCGTGTAGTGGGCTATAGTCGGGGTGGTTGGTGGATTAGTGTGTTAGGGAGTGGTGAGTGGGGTAGGAGGGGAGTGGTTAGGGTGGAGAGGCTGGTGGAAGGGTGAGGTAGCGGTTGCAGTGGTGTGTAGCTTGGTCGGTGGGTGGTCGGGTTGTTGGTGAGGGGTGTTGCGTGGGGTTAAGTTGGTGGGTGGGAGGGGGGGTGGTTTGTAGTGTGGGGGCTATGCTTAGTTGGGGTGTAGGGTTTTTGGGGTGGGGGGGGAGGACGGCGGGGTAGTGGGGTGTTCTGGGTAGGTGGTGGGTGGTTGGGGTGAGGGAGGAATAGTGGGAGGGTGGGGTGGCGGTGTCAAGGTGGGTGTAGTTAGAGTATGTGGCCGATAGAATGGGGTAGTGTAATCTGTGTTGTAATGGGTGAGGTGTATGGGTTGGTGGTGCGGTGTTGGGTGTGGCCTTCAAGTTTAAAAGATATACAAAGTAAACCTTGTACTTTGTAAAGTGACATAATAGACCCCTATAGTTATAACTTTGATAAAATGACATATTCAGCCCTTCTAGTTATTAATTTCAGAAAGTTACGATATATACCCCTTGCATGGAATACTTTTGCAAAACAAGTCCGAATTGCCATGCAAGCTTATTTTAACATTCCAAAAGTCATTTGCAGGTTATAGCTTATTAATATAAGCTAAAATATGAATGTTTAACATAACGAAAGTTTAAAATAACGATTCGTTAAGCTAGGAAGCAAAACGGGTCAAATTAGGGTTTCAAAACGTAAACGCGCGGGTTTTAAGTTCAAATTCCTTCAATAATCAATAAAGTGGTTATTTTAACATTAATTAAGCATGTTAGGATAGATTATAACAACATTTAACCATTATAACATTTAGTTTTAAGAAAAACATAAAATTAGGGTTTCGGGTGTACGGTTTTGGATCAAAATGGAAAATGAGCATGAATTGAGTTATGAAACTTTAACAAGAGTTTATTTAGGATCATATGAACATTATAAGGGTGTAGTAGCAGGTATGAAGATCATAGAACCTGGGTTTGAGCTTATAGCTTGGAAAAGGGTCGAAATCGGGACTTTTAGCTTCGTACGCCTAGAATAACGACTCCGGGGCTTCTTTTCTTGGTTTCTTTTGCTTCACTTCTGATCTTGAGACTTCTTAGGACCTCTTAGGATCTTATTAGAGCAAAGTATTGCTGCTATAATGGGTTATAGAGGAGGAAGTGGGGGATGAGTAGAAATGAAGGCATAACACCCCTATTTATACCCATTTTGGAACTTGGTGACTAAGGGTGCTTAGAGACCAGGTTAGGACATGTGTGAGAGCTAGAGGGTGATGTGTAGAAGCTACATGATGAGTCTTGAGGTCTAGAGGTGGTAGGATTGCAAGGTGGAAGTTGGTTTGTGGTGTTTTTGAATTCGGCAAGACTTAGGGACCAAGGGAAATGATGTGGCCATTTTAGCAACCATGGAATGTGTTAGACCTGCTTGTAAGCTGCTATGGGAAGTAAGGAGGTGAGTCATGAGGTGCTTGTTTGCAAAGAAAAGCTTAAAATGGGTCATTTTGCAAGAAAAGAGGTCGCGGGTAAACTAGGGCTCGAAATGAGTTTTTGAGCTTGGATTTCGAGTACATTGATGATATAATGATAGATTAATGATCACAAGACTTGTATTAAGGGTTTTTAACAAGATTTGATAGGTGGTTCGGGTTTAAAATGGGTGAAAACGAGTAAACGAGTCAAAAGTTTAAGTTAGGGTTCAATTAGGGTTTCTTGGATTTAATTCGCATACATTTGAAGTAAAATGATGAAATGTTGTAAATTTAGTTATTACAACTTATTTGAGTGTTGGTTTAGGTTTATGATGGATAAAAATCAAGAAACGGGTCATGGTTTAGAAACTAGCTCAGTTTAAGGGTTTAGGGTTTTGAATTAGGGTTTTGAGTGTACAAATATGTGTGAGAGCTTATGAATAGAATAATTAGGGTTTATACATTGTATGTTGAGTGTAGTGCTTGTACAAAAGTGGTGTGAAGAAATAGATGAAACGGAGGTTAAAACGGCTATTTTGGTGTCATTGGCCCTTTTATGGACTTGTTCATTGAGCTTTTAAAGACTTTTACATTGACTTGGAGAAAATTTTTATATTTCTAATGAATGTTATATTACTTTTTCATGTGCTTTAGAGTTGTGCATTCACTTTAGATATTAATATTTCATGAAATTAGGTTTTAGAGTTTTCGATTAATGGTTTAAAGCCTGTTTGATATAACGTTTGCAAATGGTACTTTATATGAGTATGTACTTTGTAAAAATGATATTAAGATATTGACTTGATTTTTTATGATGTTTGCTTGATATATATGTAGATAGGATTGCCATAGGTAGGTTGCGTGAGCTTGTCAACTTTAGAAATGTAAATTATGATACGTAATTGAATGGAATGAAACGAAAATTTATTCCTGTGAAAAAGTAGTACTTAACATAGTAAGTGGATATTACATCGATGAAAATACTAGAAAATTATGTGTTGTTATAGAATACATGATCCCAAAACAATGAAGTGTTACAAAAGTGGGGTACAACAAAGATGTTGAGCATGGAATTAAGCATTGGGGACCCAAGCGTGAACTGTTCTACAGATCTCAGCTTAATAGGTTCTCAAAACACGATGTCTACTCTCCTCTGAAGATTCTGAGTGTGGTAAGTTTGAAGGTAAACAAACTGCCTGGTTATGGTTATTTGGAGGAAATTTGATGAGGGAAGAAGACTGATCACACAATTTCAAGTTCAATGAAGTGACTTCGTTAATTTCTTGTAATAACATTAAGTACATGCTTTTTCTTGTTGTTCAACATAAGTTATATCAATATGATGGTGATTTTATTGTTGACTTAGCAGTTGGCACTGCGTATGTTTCACTAGATGTCTCATCATAAAGAAGAGAGGTGTCGAAGCATTAAAGATCTTATCGTCCAAATTGGTGTAGAAAGTTACCAGAAGAAGCTCAATATCACCAAACCTCAAAAGGATTTCCCTATAATCTCTGCCAAAGAACCATACACTCCATCCTTTGATCCATCAGGGGTTGTCTATGAAGAATTAATCAATTGAAAGAGACTGATGAGAGCTAATGAGCTCTACAAGTTCTCGAACAAAACGCTCAAGTTTGTTTGAGACACTCTCCATCATAGACTACTTAATTTTCAACTAGGCTACAACAAAGACATGCCCAAAAGAAAATGGTCAAACTTAGATAAGAGACGGTCAGACATCATGGTTAAGTTTATTGACGAAAAGCTGCTAGAAATCATAAGAAATTTGGAAAGATTGGTTGTGCAAAGGAACTTGAGATGGACTACAGGCTGATGCAGAAGACATTATGATTCTGTCATACTCGGTCTTCTTTCATAACAGGTCATGTCTCATAATCTATCTTATGAATATGTAATATATGTTGTGTAGAACATAAAATAGGATAATATAGTGTTTGAGTACGAATTTTCAAGATTTTTTTAATAAATTCAAAATACTTTAAATTAACGTACTCAACACTATATAATACCCTCATAAATTGAGAAGGATCATTAAAATGTTCCTATTAAGGCTTGCTAATAATCGGAACATTTTTCTCCCTAAATAGTTTTCAAATATATTTGAATCAATTGATATCCAAAAATATCAAGAGATTTTGATAAGGGGAGAAAATGTGATTAAAATATAAAACTTGTAATATGTGATCAATAAAGACTCAAGTGAGATCTCTTCCCTCACCATGCTAAACAATTTCGGTTATCGATGCATGTGTTGAGTGGGAGCATTTATGAAAAGTAAAACTATTGAGGTACAAATGTCTTGATTTATATCACAAGTACCTTGATTGAGTTTTCCAAATGGTTTAAAGACAATGAGAACAATACCCAAAGACCGACCATGTACTTACTTTTATCAGAGTTATAAGGTGGTTAAGTAAAGGTATTCATTCCTATGATCCAGCCATAACCGGAGGGATCTACCCAAGGGTCATTCTGAATAGTGGCATTAAAAGTTCTCCCCCTAGGTATGATTTGATAAAAGGAGTAAAGTAAGAAAAAGGGGATTATGCCGACTAAGACAGAGCTAGTACTGGAACAAACCCAACAAGGTGCTAGTTATGAATTCTTGGTAAGCATTGAAGGGGTTGAAGAATGAAAAAGAAATGTAAGGATAAATGGCGTAAAGAAAGAAGCCATCATAAACTTTGATAGAAACTGGGTCAATTGTATATGTATCAGAAAACACTCAAAGACTGTTGTCTGGTATTGAAGATAGAAATATATGGACCACAGTAATGCAATGCACAACCCTCCCTTAGCCACTCAGGTCTCTCAAAAGAACTCTTGTTTCATTTCTTTATGGGAGTAAACACATTTCAATTAACTTTTCTCTCTCAGAGTTTAGTTGGTTATTGAAAAGGTGGCAGTCTGCTGCAGCCTCCGATTACTAAGACCAAAATGTACTATCCAGTCTAAAGACATAAAGAGATCATACATAAATCTCATTAGGACACTGTTCTAAATTACAATTGTTTTTCATACATTATGGAAATACAGTGTGAATCTTAGTGATCCTAAGAATTTTTACTTGTGTTTTTGCGGAGAACATCAGATGATACTCAAAGTATTCACAGGAGATAGGGAAAAATCTTACCAGTGCCACACAAACAAAGCATTGCAGGCAGGGACTTGTTGTGATCCCTATATGGATCAAAACTTATGACAAAATGGATATTCAATTTGGTCTAATATATGATATTGATGACTCATTCAAACGTGCGTTTCAACAGTATCATTACAGATTCACTCTTACCGTGTTGTCTGATTTGTGACGCAGGGGACTTGTGTGATCCTATATGGATCAAACTTATGACAACTGGATATCAATTTGGTCTAATATATGAATTGATGACTCAATCAGTGAAACAGTAACTTACAGATTTACTCTTACCGTGTTGTCTGCTTTGAGACGCTCCATTGGTACGAGAATGGCTTAGTGCAGCTGCATAATTAAGAACACACATATCATGATTGTCATTCAACACACATTTTCCACAAGTAACAAAACAAAGTTTACATTCAAGGTCTTAGCATTCAAACTATCATTATATGCAGTTATAGACATTTTATTATTAGAAAACTTAAAATTCCTACGATGGTCTTCTAATTGTTGTTTCTTCCCTTCAATATTGTTATGTAAGACTTTATCTTCCAATTGATTGCTCTTAAGCTGTGGTCTGCTAACACTAATAGTGGAAATTACTCATGTAGAGAAAGACACGCATTTGTTAGTTTTCCTAATGTCTTGAGGCAACTGTAGTGTTCTAGTTTGATTAGGCTTTGTGCGCACTTTATACATTCCTGGAGCAATCACATTTATGTTCTTTAAAATTGACTTCACATTCTGAGGAAAAATCTGACTGGTTTTGAAAAATAATTGGACATATTATTTATGATAACTGACTTTGACTTTGAAAACTCTATCTTTGCAAGAGAATCTGAAAAATTAGCCGGTTTACCTAAAACTAATTGTCTTTGACTCTTAAAACCATTCGGTTGTCGAATAACCAATGGTTTTTCAAACTTAGTTTCCACATATTTTCCTTTCATCTTTTTCAATGAGTTTCTTCAACTCACTTATTGCAATTCCTTTGTCTTGTAATTGAGCTTTTAAGTCTTGAATTTCAAAATATTGTTCACGTTCTTTCAGAAATACTTTTGACTGATTTTCTTTGAAAGCTTTGTCATTTTTTATTTGTTCCTGACATTGTTGTAAAGCAAGTTCAAGATCGATAGCACGTTGTTGAAGTGCTTCAAAACTCTTTAACGTTATATTACTTTTTGAAAGCTTTTTTTTCAAGACATTCACCTTTAACAACTTGGTCCACATAATCACATTGTAAATCAGTGAATTCATTGAGAGTAGTATACACACCAAATATAGCATTCATGTGATCAGCATAATAATATTCCCTGGAAAGTCGGTCGATTTCATTTAAAAACTGTATTTTCTGAGTTTCTAGCTGAGATTTAAGAGAGTCTACTTCATGTTCAAGAGAATTAAAGTATCTCAAATTAGCAACCATTTCGTCTTTCAAACACAAGTGAAATTTTTCTAAATTAGCATTAATTCTTCAAATTTAGGGACAAAAATTTCCTTCAATTATGTTTTAAATGAATGGATCTATGTGACTACAATATGTTCTTTTAGTGATTGTTTGCTTGCAACGTTCCACTCCATCAAAAATCATGTCAACACTAATTTTAATTTTGAAAAGTTCTTTAGAACTTTTACACTTTTGATCCCACGGAATGGATTCATCCATTCATTTTTCTAACAAAGTTGTTTGTTTATTAAAAGACTATTTTGAATTTTCATTCTTGACAGGTGTATGACTAATTTTTGACCTTTTTGAAAAATACCTCTATTCAGAACATTAAAGCAAGAATATCATTATAGCAACCTATATCATACAGACGAGGATTTGCTCTTTGAGCTTTCTTGAGGAACTCAAGTTTAACAAAACTCGTTTTATAATTACGATTAAGCATATTCATTGTTTGAACTGATTGACCGGTTTTGTAAACAATATCATCCAAAACTTTGATTTTATTTTCCAAAGCAATGACTTTTTCAAGTTCCTTGTCTTCATGAGTTTTGTGAAACTTTTTCTGAGCCTCTTTTTCTTGTGAATTTATGGAGATGGTTTCTTGATGTGCAAAAAGCTCCTTTTTCATTTCTGAAATTGTTTGATTTAAATCGTTTATCTTTTGAGTATATTCATTAAATGACTTTTCAGATTCCATTTTGTATAACATTAAGTCCCATTTAGCTTTTGTACAATCAATTGCCACCTTTGACGCATAATTTACATCATGATACTTATCAAGTTCAGCTTTGAACTTCTTAAGGTCTTTGAACATCAACTGATTAGTCTTTGATAGTTCATTGTTTGCTTCTTTGAAATGGTTATTTGATGATTCTAAACTTTTATTTTTTGTTTTGAAATCCTCAATTTCACTTTTCAATTTTTCAACTAAAGCCTTGTTTGATGATTCCAAAAATTTATTACGGTTTTTGTTGTTATCAATTTCACATTTTAGTTTCTCAATTAAAGAAGCAAGCAAATTACGTTCTCTAGCAAGATCATCATCATCCTGGTCATCCTGTTCTCTATCATAACTCATATCCAATAAATCAATAATTATGTTATGTTCATCTTGTTCAACCAGATATGTGTCATTAATAGATTAAGGTTGCTCAGGATGTTCGACATAATTCGTAGAAAAAGGATGCCACCGGTATTACTGTTTTCATACTAATACCTTACCGTGGTGTGGATGATCTCTTTAAGGTTTTAATACTAAAACTTGTTTATCTAGACTAGGGGTCATTGTAATAGGTCGTCATACTACCACTTTACTTGTGCTTTTTGCTCTTCTTCGTTAATTCGTAGACGGCGTTTTCGTGTAATTCGCCATGCATTAGAATAGTACCTACATATACATCACAAGTGTGACAAGGAAATAGAGTTAGGAGAAGCTACCAAGGATCATACATGATTAAGTAAACACTATTCTCTCATCATACGAATTCTCCTAATCTTAGTTAGTTTAATTTAGTTTTAATTATGAGTTTAAAACAAACCACCTTCAAAACTTAAGATTTAATTTGCTTTCATAAAATAGAAAAACACAAAAATAATCTTCTCTCGACCTCTAGTTCTTAGCTATATTCAATTAGGACCTTTATTGACGCCTATTCCTTTAGAGAACAACAACAACCCCCGTGTCTTGCCTTTACTACACTACAACGGTTAGGTGCACTGCCAAGGGAATTGTAAAACTTCGTGTAGAAGTCCTATGACGACTGCACATCAAGTTTTTGGTGCCATTGCTGGGGAATAGCAACTAGTTTAGGATTTGATTTTATTTAGCTTAGATCTATTTACTAGAATCCTTTCAAGTAAGACTTTACTTTCTGTCTAATTAGCTTTCTTATAGTCTATCTTTTCTTCATGTCTTTTGTTCATAAATCTTTTTGTTAACCTTAATGAGAGATGAAAATCCACGCCGTACCTTAGGAGATTATTCTTGACCTAGCCACGAGGGCTACCGAAATACCATTGAAGTCCCCAGCGGGAATGATTTGGCACCTCTTTGATCCGACACCATTCGGTTGGTGCAAAACGAATGCTCATTCCACGGACTTCGGTCCGAGGATCCGAATCAACATCTTAAGGATTTCTTGAAAATTGTGGACTCCATCGACCTTAATGTTGAAACTAGGGAAAGGACGCGCCTGCATTTATTTCAATTTTTCTTTTAAGACCAAGCTAGCAATTGGCTTGAGCGTCTCCCCGCGAGATCTATCTCCACTTCGGAGGATCTCACTACTCGTTTCCTTGCTCAATTCTTTCCACCGGGAAGGACTTCTAAACTTTGGAAATGTTTATCTGATGGTTCCAACTCAACACCAAGAGTGAATCTTTATCAGCATGACTCGTTCGAGGACTTACTTCTAAAAAGTCCCTCACCATGGGACATCGATCTTTGGCTCAAATCTAAAATCTCTTATGATTCATGTCAGTCCGATCACAAGCGAACCATTGACCAATACGGCCGGTGGCAAGCTATGTGACAAAAACGACGAAGAATCATGGGCACTATTAGAGGACCTCGCCCTTTATGACAACGAAAGTTGGAATGAACCAAGAGACTTTGCTAAACTGGTCAAGGCTATCTTTATGCCTCATGATGTCCCGAATGCATCCGATCGTCGTCTCATCGAGCTCGAAAATCAAGTCCAATGTATGATGGAAGCTCATCTCTCCTAATCCAAACCCGTCCAAGTGAACAAAATTGCTTCTTCATACAAAATTTGTAGTGGTCCCCATGACACTTAATATTGCATGGAAGATCACCGAAGCGATGCTTTGATTGAGTTTACATATACGCATACCGATGAAGTAAATTGTTTGGTCACACTTTTTTTTAAACCTAGAAGGAAAAAAAAAATACAACCTTGGTGATACCTATAACCCCTTACGGAAAAGTCACCCATACCTTAGGTGGAGGCAGCCCCAAAATTCTCGAAACAAATTTTTAAACCTACCTAATCAATTCCAATCTAATGGTTCATACCCAAACTGATCCTTCAACAACACTTCTCAAGGCTACAATCAATTAAATCTCGAAGAAAAATTAGCTAACTTTATGGCATCTCAAAACGCTAAGACATCTAGGTTTGAAGCCAATTTCAAACAATATCAAAGCGAGGTGACCAACAAGTTAGACACTTTCTTGAAAGCATTCAATGACCAAATGACGGGGCTACTCTCGAGTGATACGGTAAAGAACCCAAAGTTGAACACAAATCTAACTTTGTCTGCTCGTTCTCATCCGACAAGAGATCCTCAAAGCTCTTCCAACTCTTTCAAATCGGTCAATGCTATTTAAATGTGTTTCAAATCCAACACTTGTGATAAAAAGGACCAACTCCAAGTCGACACCTTAACGATAAGTGAAAATGAAACACTGACTCTTAAAGAACCACAAGAAACTCTAGAAGACGAGTTCGCGAACTTGCATCTTAACCGACTGGTTCTTGAAGTTCTAGCACATGTCCTAATGTATGACGCTCTTCTCGATAAATACATAGTTAGTCTAGAACTAGGAAAAAACGGGTCCAAATACATCCAAAGTATAGCACCCGAGAAAATGAAGGATCAGGGTTTGTTTATTCTACCTTGTAGACTAGGGGACTCTAAGTCTTTTGATACCCTAGCCGATCTAAGATCATGAGTCAACTTACTTCCATTAAAACACTTCAAGGAACTTAAAGTAGGATTATTAGAAGAGACCGACGATGTCCTAGGATTAGTGGATGGAACTAAGTAATATCCCGTAGGGATTGTGAGAAACGTGGAGGTTCATGTAGGAAAGTTAAAACTATTTGAGGACTTCCATGTGGTAGACATGGAAAGAGAACCTACATGCCCATTACTAGTAGGGAGAGGATTTTTAGCAACCGCCAATGCCGTAATTGATTGTAAGAAAGCCAAAATAGCAGTAGGGGAAGGAATCACTAGATTGATATTCGGGGTAAAAGAAGTAGATTTTGGTGATGACAATGAGCCTTATTGGACCACTATAGGAAAACGTGAGTCATATAAGCCACGAACTAGCAAGGATGGTATAGGTGCCCAACCTCCGTATTTTGCAAAAAGAGACTTTTAGAACAATCGCTTACTTGGGGAGTGGGAAATTGCTAAGGATGCCGAGGTTAACCCATTTACGGATGTCTTAATGTTTAGAAAAATGGTTGAGTTCCTAGGATCCATACCCATTAACTTGAAAGGAAACATGTGGGAATCAAAGACTTTATTGAGAATCCAATTGATTGGAATAGGCCACTAAAAGAAGGAGATGGTGCGTGGCACATTAGGATTGAATTAACTGACCCCGATGGAGAAAAGTTCGATAGGGCATTCCAATCAATCTCAAACAATAGGATGGCTTTCATCAAGTAAATCCAAGTGACATCCTAAACTTGGATCATTTTCATGATTCTTAGGAATAGGACTTCGAGTCTAGCTAAAAGACTCTCTAATAAAAAAAGCGCTTATTAAGAGGCAACCCAATCTTTTAAATTCCGCATTTTAGGAGTGTCGTGTGTTTTAATTCTTTATTTGTTTATTATTATTGTTTGAAAATAGTTGTAATCATGATTTGCTCTTGGACACACTGCCGCTCGAACTTCGTCCCCCCCTCATAACTCCTCACCCCCCCACTCCAAAACCCGGCCCCCACCCCCCCCCCCCCCCCTATTTTACAAAGATAAGTGTAGGGGAAAAATCCAGTTTATAAGAACTAAATTTTTAAACAAGTCAAGATAAATAATTTAGATTAATTCACGTCTTGTGTGATCGAGTCATATGTTTGTTGTTGGGATTAAAAGTCTTCTTGATGTTGTTTGAATTACTGCTGCTCATGTTTGTGTTAATGCTGCTTAGCTGGATTTAGTGCTGCTCATGAACTTCAAAGAAAATATGCTAAGTGTTTACTACTGCTAGTACACAGTTACTACTGCTAGTGAAAATATGCTAAGTGTTTACTACTGCTAGTACAAAGTTACTACTGCTAGTGAATATTAGTACTACTTAAGGTTAAGACTGCTCAGAGATAAGTTAATGCTGCTGAGGTTAATAAGTTAGTACTGTTTGTTGTTAATATTGCTTATATGATATGTATTAAGTTATTTGTTTATAGAAAAGATTATGGATACTTAGGAAAGTATTGTAAGCCGACTAGGGCTCCTTGGTGTATAAAAGGAGGCCCTAGGGCATATAGTTTGATATCTTTTATCAATCTTTTGAAGTATTATTAGACATATAATTCATAGCTTCAAGGTCTTTATAACCCTAATACTTTGAGAGTATTCGTATTATTATCATTAATAATATTGGAGCTTATTTGTTGAATTGTATGTTCATGGAATTACTGTTTCATTGATAATTCTTCTTAATATTAAAGATTAGATTCTGCATAATCTTTAATACATTCAAACACAGTTTCTACTATAGTTGTGTTAGATTTATCTAATATAACTAAACCTTAAACAAGCTTAAAGAATTCGATCTATTGAAGTAGGATCAACAAGTGGTATCAGAGCTTGTTGAGAAGCTGTGAATAAGCAGAACATGTTTTTGCTAAAAGATATGGATCAAGATTATGCATACATGGTGGCTGCATCCAAAGTTCCCATGCTCAAACCTGGTGAGTATGAGATATGGAAGATGAGGATTGAACAATATATCCAGATGATAGACTATGCACTATGGGAAGTCATAGAGAATGGTTTGCTCTGCAACTTTCCAAAAAAAACAAAAATTGGTGGTAAGGAGTTAGTTATGACAGAGATGCCTATTACAACTGCTAAAGAAAAGGCTTAGAGAAGATTAGAGGTGAAAGCTAGAAGTACTTTAATGATGGACATTCCTAATGAATATCAGTTAAAGTTTAATTCTATAAAGGATGCTAAGAAGTTGTCAGAAGCTGTTGAAAAGAGATTTGGTGGGAATGCAGCTACAAGAAAGACTCAAAGGAATCTCTTAAAGCAGCAATATGAAAACTTCACTACTCTAAGCTCAGATATGCTTGATCAAACTTTTGATAGGCTTCAAAAGCTTGTGAGCCAGTTGGAGCTTTTAAATGAAAAGCTTTCACCAGAAGATGTTAATCAAAAGTTATTATGAATGAGTTTATGTCACCTGAGGGATCACTTCATTGTGTTGTGTGGAGGAAATAAACTAAGTGATTTGGATACAATGAGCATAGATGATCTCTACAACAACCTCAAGGTGTATGAACCAGAAGTTAAAGGGATGTCTAGCTCAAGTTCAAGCACACAGAACATGGCTTTTGTGTCCTCTTCAAATAACAACACTAGCAGCACTAATGGAGCAGTTTAATTTGCTCATGGACGTTTCTACTACAGCATAAGTTAATGATGCTTTACTCATACAAATTTGATTACTTGTGTGATGCTGTTTTTGGGCCCTATTTCTTTGTAGTCAAACCAAATAGTTCTTAACTTGTACATGAGGACCTGCAACAAATCCATCCAGATGACATGGAAAGATTTGAGATGGCAAATAGCCATGTTGACTATGAGGGCAAAAAGGTTTTTGAAGAATACAAGAATGAAGCTTGCTGTTAATGGCAATGAGACTATTGTAAGTCCAAAGTGGAGTGATACAATTGTTATAAGAGGGGACATTTTGCTAGGGAGTGCTCCCAAAAATCAAGACAACAAGAATAAGAAAAGCTCAAGAAGGAGTGTAAGCATGTATACTAGATGCAAACCAGTAATGTATGTATGTCCCTTGAAAAACTTTTGTATGGTGCAATGTTTGAAAATGGTTATAGTCTAGGTAGAATATGCAACCTAGTTTTCTATAACATTGGCTCTGATACCAATCTGTAACACCCCAAAAATAGGTCGCAGTGAAATATGTTTTATGGGGAATTACTTCATAATATCATTGCACAAATCATGAGAGAACGACCTCTAAGTGTCGTTTGAAAAGTAATCTTGTATTGTTTAGACTTCAATGCACATCAAGGTAGCACCTAGCACTTAAGTACCTGAGAAAACATGTTTTAAAACGTCAACAATAATGTTGGTGAATTTATAGGTTTATAAATTAAATGAAGCGGATAGCAAGATTTCCCTGTAATAGAGTAGCAATTACAATATCACAAAAATGTATTACGAAATGCACTAAGCTCATGACACTGAAGCTCAACCATGAATGTATATCAAGTACATTTAAATGAGGGTGACTAATGTAGATGTTCAACCCGTAACATCTATATGATCCGAAATGGTATACGTTCGTCGTTTCGTTCAACCGGAATACTAGCAAGTGCTACTTGCCCAAACGGGAGCGTCACTCCAAATAGATCTATTTATAACATTCTCGCTTTCAGTCCAGTAATTAACAGTTCATGATGATGAGCATAGTGGGTTATAGCTACTTAGGCAAATTCGTAATAGTTGAATTAAAATGTACTTGCATCCATTTTATAAAGCAAACATGATCTCATCTCCGAGATTTGATAAATAATTGAGAAATGAAAGATGGGGACTATAAACTCACCTTAATGAGGTAGCAATGAATATGGAGCGAGCAAGGTAAATGGTGCACGCGAAAACAATGCAAAACTCTATCCGCTACCTAATTGAATAATACGTATATTACTAATCATGTAATGTACTACAATGTATGCAATCTTGTCCTTAATATTATGCTTGAGTTTGAGAAAATATTACTTGTTTATAAGTATGACTTATCATGAAAATTGGTCAAATGTATCGGGTCATAATCTCTTACCATTACACATATGGATTACTATATCGGACATTTTAGAAAGGTCGTAAGTACTTTTCTAGTTAATTCAGTCGATCGCGCGACTTGGTTTGGTCTCTAAACGTGTTAAACAAATGGTCGAAGTTATAACAAAATGAATTTAAAAATTAAGTTTTATTTATAAAATTTAGGGGACAAATGCAGAATTTTACAACTCGTTACTTAATGAAATTACAAACAAGAAGATGTTTTGAAAACTAGGTCATGTCGTCTATAACTTTCGTTATTTAAGTTTTGTCTAAAAATGTCGTTTAATATGTTAAAAACATAGCCAAACATAAGGATGTCGCGACTAGGCTTAAGCAGAAAAACAATATTTTTGGTTGTGTTTTTTAGATGACTTTCGTCTGATTTTGATCGCGGATTACAAATTCATTACTCAGTATTATGACAAACCAAAAATACTTTTGAAAACTAGGCCAGGAGTACAACAATTCATCTTTTATTGGTTTTGCAATTTGAAGTCGTTATAGTGACAAAAAACGAGGCCAAAGTAAGGGGTGTCGACCATTCAGCCAACAGTATTAACTTGGTCAAAAAACATGGCAGTGTGCTCATTTTAGTCCGTCATTGCGAGTTTCGATACTAACCTTAAACAAAACTAAAAATACTTTTGTAAACTAGGCTAGGTCCTACTACATATTATCTTATTATATTAAGTTTCGTGTTAAGGTCACATGTGAACAAAAAATAAGGCTAAAGGGAGGGGGTCGCGACTGCCAACAATTTTAACTATCGAGAGCACGACAGCAGTACTAACTTCCGTTTCAGTTTGCGAGCTCGTTTCTCAATGGTTTTTGATGATTCAAATTTCTAAATGGAGCTTACTATGTTGACTATAAAACTACCCTAATTGATGTCCTTATGTCAAAGTTTAACTGGGTCGAAACGAAGCCTAAAGTCAACCCAACAGGGGCAATTTTCATACATAAAAAGAACAAATTTGATGGTCTATTTCCGCTTCGTATAAAGGTTCCAAAAGCTCAAATTTTGCATAATGCTAATCCCTATACTACGTTAACGAAAGAATAAGTTCAAAAATCCATTGGTCAAGTTTTTATACGGGTTTTTCAATGAACGTGAGTTGATGAAGTATGAATTTGATAATGAGATAATGGTGTTGTATCTTCTAGGTTTGCAAGAGTTAGATAGGCTTATATACTTGAATAGTAATGCATGTATAGTGTTTCATCTTTGATGTCACGTTTGTATGTTGACCCAAATAAGGCAAAGGATTTTTGGGTTTAAAATATGAGTACTATTGGGGTTGTGTAGGAAGCAGAAACAAGGAAAACACAACAACATCACGTGGGTATTTGTAAAAGGGATAATGGGCTTTATACAATAGGTAATAGAGTTATAGTGAGAATGGATCTTGTATATCTTA